>PVJX010008887.1:0-19926 GCA_004027295.1 Dolichotis patagonum
TATATACTCTTATCAAATCTCATACTAGGGAGACTATATGGTATTTACCCTTGTGAGTTTGGTTTATTTTGCTTAAGAGAATGGTCTCAAGTCATGTCCATTTATTTATAAATATCTCGATGTGATCATTCTTTATAGCTGAGTAGTACTCCATTGTATAAAAATGCCACAACTTTTTTATCCATTCCTCAGTTGATGGACACTTAGGTAGTTTCCAAGATCTGGCTATTACAAATTGTGCTGCTATAAACATGGGTGCACATATATTACTGTGGTATGATGTTTTCAGTTCTTCTGGGAATATGCCTAGAAGCGGAATAGCTGGGTCAAATGGGACTTCCAAACTCAGCTTTCTGAGGAATCTCCAGACTGACCTCCACAGTGGTTGCACCAGTCAACACTCCCACCAACACTGGAGAAGAGTTTCTTTTTCCCCACATCCTCTCCAACACTTGTTGTTGGTAGCGTTTTCTATCTTGGCCATTCTTTCTGGAGTGAGATGGAATCTCAGTGTGGTTTTAATTTGCATTTCTCTCATGACTAATGATGATGAACATTTTTTTCACGCATTTATTTGCCATTCGTATTGCTTCATCTGAGAACTGTGTATTCATTTCAGATGCTCATTTTTGGATTGGGTATGATTAAAAAATCTTGAAAATAGAGATAGAGAAATCTTACATCAATTCAATAAAAACTACTTATAACAAACTTACTGCCAACATCGTCTTAAATTGGGAAAAACTGAACGTTTTTCCTTTAAAGTCAAGAGCAACACAAGAATGTCCATTATCAGGACTGTTCAACACTGAACTCAAATCATTAACAAAAGACACCAAACAAGGAACAAAGAGGACGATGTGTAGGAGAGGAAGATAGCAAATCATCAGCTGCTGACGACATGATCCTCTAAATAGGAAACTCAAAAGACACTTAGAATAACCATAATTCAGTAATACAGCAGGTTATAACATCAACACACACAAATCAATAGTGTTCCTGCACACTAATAATGAACCCATTGAGAAATAAAATATGAAAAACATACATTTCACAATAGCACCAAGAAAAATAGTTAGGAATTAACCTAAGTAAGGAAATGAAAGACCTCTACAGTGAAAACTACAGTACTCTGAAAAAAGAAATCAAAATAGATATCAGAAAGTGAAAAGATACCTTCCATTCCTGGATAAGCAGAACCAATATAGTGAAAATGGCCATACTTCTAAAATTGTTCAACAGATTTAATGTAATCCAATCAAAATTCCAACAGCATTCTTCAGAGAATTGGAGAAAGCAATTCTAAAAGTAATGTGGAACCTAAAGAGAGCCAAAATAGCAAGATCAATCTGAAATAAAAAGAGTAAGGAGGGAGGTAGCATGATCCCAGACTTGAGATTATATTATAAAGCTACTATGATAAAAATGACATGTTATTGGCACACACAAGGATCATGGAGCAAAACAAAAGGTACAGAAATAACTCCAAGGACATTCAACTCTTTGACCTTTGACAACATGGCCAAAAACATACACTGGGGAAAAGATAACTTCTTTAGTATTTGCTGATAGGAACACCAGCTATCTACAGATGATTGAATTTTGACTCATCACTCATCATGTACTAAACTAAAATCAACATGGAACAATGAACTAAATGTTAAAATTGATACTTAAATCTGCTAGAAGACAAAATAGGTAAATCTCAAGTCACTGGCATAAGCAAGAACCTTCTGAACAGAACCCTGGTTGCACAGGAGACAGTACCTAGAATCAACAAATGGAATAATATCAAATTTTAAAGTTTTTGTATAACAAAAGAAACAGTCAACAAATTTAAAAGACAACTTACATAATGGGAAAAATTTTACAACTATTCCTCAGGTCTAATCTGGAAGGAACTCAAACCATTTTTATATTCCAAGATAAATGACCCAGTTTTAAAAAATAGACAAGATAACAAGATATACTATGGTAGCTATTATTGTTATCTTGGTATCCTGCTCTGAAGTTCTGTATCAATTTCACTGCATTGTCTTGATTGACTTTGTTATGTCTTGTTTTGTTGTATTTTACTACCTTTTTAAAAAAAGGCAAGTAAAATGAATACATAATTCACAAAAATACAAATGGTCAATAAAAACATGAATCAATGCTCAACATTGCTAATCACTAAAGAAATGCAAATTAAAACACTAGTGAGATTCCATCTTACTCCAATAAACGATGGATATATTCAAGAAATCAAATAACAGTATGGTGCTTCTGTCGTCCTTCTACCTTGTTGGTGGGAATGCAAAGTAGTATAACCATTGTGAAAATCAGAATAGAGATTCTTTAAAAACCTGAAAAGAAATTCCAGTTGACCAAGCTATTTACCTTCTGGGTTATCTTCCAAAAAGAGTTAAAGGCATTATATTACAGTGGTACATGCATATCCATTTTTATACACACAACTCATAATAGCTAAATCTTGGAAGCAGTTTATATGTCCATCAACACACGAATGTATAAAGAAAACACACACACAATAAAGTTCTACTCTGCCATAAAAGAAAGAAAACTAGTCATTTGTAGGATAATGGATACACATCAATACCATAATGTTGTTTAATAAATCAGATATGCAAGATTAAATATTACATGGTTTTTCATGAAAAATGAAAAACCTGAAGTATAAGGGAAAGAAAAAATAATAGAGAGCAGAAAGGTAATCTTGCTCAAATGAGAGGAGGATCGAAAGATAGTGGGAGGAGGAGGGAAGAGAGGAAAAGTGTATGAAAAAAGAAATTAAGGTGTGCTATGTGTATGTATCACCTCCACACAAGAAATGTAAACAGTGTGTCCTGCATATGTGTACAAAAGAAAAAAGAATGGAAACCAAGAGATAGATGTAGGAGAAAGAGAGGAGAAAGAAAAGGAATTTAAAATGTTTCATTCACATGTACCAAATACTAATAAAATTTTCAAAGTAAAAACTTTTAAAATCTCATATAATATACTGAAAACTAGGAAGTTTATAAATGGTGGATTTTTATTTTTTCTAATTCTAGGGGCTAGAAAGTTTAAGGTCAGATGTCTGTATGTTTGATTTCTTGAGAGGCCTTATTTCCTGCTTCATAGATGGTGTCTCTTAGTGAGTCTTTGAAGATGGAAGGTCAAAGAAGCCATTGGACTACATTATAAGGGCACTAAACCCATTCATTAGAAGCCTCTGCCCTGTGCCTTCAAAAGTTAATCAGCTCATTGCTAATTCAATATCGTCCTTCTTAGAAGTCCTACCATGCTTCTACTCTTCTACTATCATTGGTTCTATCTATCACATTGTGTCTTATTGGGATTTGAATGTGTGTGATAGTTTAAACAAAATTTTTTTATCAAAAATGAGATATTACAGTACCCATTGATCATTTTCAGTTATTCGGTTCAGAAAGCCTTGTAATTCTTTCACTCTTTGAATGGCTTTATACTATTTTGTTATGTTTGATATTATTGTATTTGAAACTATGCTCAACTATAGCAGAGAAAGAGATATTGTGATAGCTACTGTTAATGTCCGGTTGTCTTAATGTAAAGTACTGTGCTGCCTATATTGTCCTGTTCTGATCTGCTCTGTACTGCCCTCTTTTGTTTTATTCTCTTTAAAATAAAATTTAAAAAAAAAGTTAATCAGCTCTCCAAATGCTTCACTTCTTTACATTGGGGATAATATTTCAATTATGAGACAACATTCAAACCATTGCATTATATATATATATATATATATATATATATATATATATATATATCTCCATATATCTATATCTATATCTATATCTATATCTATATCTATATTTTTTTTGTCAACCAGAATCACATAGTGACAATTAAAGGAAGACATGGAAAAATTCTTTGGAATTTCCCATAGGATAGGTCTGGTGGTTAAATGAACAAGGAAACTGAAGGATTAAAATGTTTTTCCTTACTTAGTTGATCAGCAGCAAGACAACATCCAAAGCTACTGCTTCATACATGTCAAACAGAGAAAGATTTTAATAGGGTATTGGGAATGGAGCCATTCTCAGCACTAACAGAAAAACAGCACTAGACTACAGCAAAGTTCCCAAGCACACTGATGCTCAAATTTTTGCAGAGCAGATTATTGGCCGATATGAAACCTACATATTACCTAAAGAAACATGGGAATACATCTCAGATTTTAGATTCACTCATAGCCAAATAGGATTCTGCCTGTGAGATAATTTGATCTTTGGAAATCCATTTGAGAACAGGAGAGTTTAAGGTAGTTCATGAAAACAGTCTTTCCTCTTCTCTCCTTTTCAGTTCATGGTAGTAGTTCCAAAGTCTACAGAACTTGCCTAACTTTATCCCGATCTAGTCCACCATTGCTCTTACCATTTAGAATATCATTGATGCTGGCTCTGCAGATGTTGATCGATGGCTTTTGGTTCTTAAATGACACCATGAACATCTCTTTATATGGGATCTCTGGGGACATAATCTTGACTTTCTTACATGAGTAACTATGTGAATTCTAGATCCAATACAATATGTGGCTGATAAGAAAGCAACTGGTATGCACCAGATGATACAGAAAGGTTATTAATTTTTGTGTTAGGGTTAGGTTTTTTGATTAGCTGTCTTTTTAGTGATGATTTATTCACAGCCAATCCTAAGTTATGAGTTGTTTAGGGAAATTTTCATAAACATTGTAAACCAAAATATAGAAGGAAGAACACTAAGTTGTCAAGGCAAAACACAAATGTAGAGGAATAAGTGAGTTCTAAACATTGATGGGGTTACTTAATGAATTTTCTAACCACTGTGTGACAAATATTAGAAAGTAATAGACCTTCATTTTTGTTATACTGGGTTTTTTTCACATTTCACCTTAGCCATGTTAAATTTTATAACATATATCAGTAGTAGTGAAATTGTAGTTTAAATTATGCCATGAACCATTTTTTAAATAGCTGAACATTGATGTTTTAGTTCATTCAAGGGGTATTGTTGGGGAGTGAAAACATAACTCATAAATGTTTCTGTTAAGACTTTCTTTCAAAAAATGGCTTCTTGTCTTATGTCCTTATTTAGATTATTATCCACAACAAATTTTCTTTAAAAATTGAGACTGCATTCAGCTTATAAGACAGATCAGTTGGAGAGGGAGTGTTGTTAGGAATTGAATCCCCACGTTAGACAAGCACTCTACCACTGAACTGCATCCCAAGCCCAAGCTAAATGTTATAATACCAACTCTGATGGACAAGTGGATCATTATATTTATAATGGTAATTTTTTATTGTTTTCAACCAAAAACTGAAATAAAGTTATGAAACTGCCCTGTTCATTTAAGTACATTATTTTCTCTTCTGATGTCAATAGAAGAGTGGCTCTCATTTACAACCAAAGACAAACAAACAAAATCCAGACAGACAAATATTGTACCTACGAAAATATTACCCACAATTATTGAAACATTTCTTTGCTATTTCAGACTACCCAATAAAAATGTGAATATCTCTCTATTAATGGCTGTAGATAGTTCAATTAATACTTTGTTTTGCTGTTTTTCACATGTAAATAAAAATAAATAGGATTAAATGCAGGCTTATTAAAATGCGACAGGAGTCTATCTGAAAAATCCCAAAGCTGCTTGCAGTGTTCCAGTTTTCCTTTCTGGCTGAAAGATGAACTTTATAGAACAAAAGCTTTTTGCTTTGCCATGGGGAAAGAGTCAGCTCAGGCCTCTGACAATAACAGAAGTGACTGCACCTCACTTTCATTCGTTAAGAAGTTCCCTTTGGATTTTGGTTTGCACTCGGATTTCATAGCTTCTCATTACAAAAGCTTTTTATAGGTGATGACATTGTACTTCAGGAAATAAAGCATGCAGGCTATTTTTAGCCTTCAATTCCAGGGGATACTACATGTTTTCTGGAGCAAATCAAAGAAAACAAGTGACTTTATCCTTGACAGAGAAATTGCTCCCATGTTTTCTCCTAGGTGTTTTTGTCTTATAGTTTCCAAAACACCATAGATGGCTTAGAAACGAAAATACCTTGTAAAAGAAAGAATGTAAGGCCAAAAGAAGCAGGAGCTAGTTTTCAGTAAACAAAGAGCACCTACTATCATTTGAGCCTGAGGTTTTTCACTAATACAAATGAGATATGTATTTGATGCATTTATTGACCAAAAGAGCATGCACATTTATCTTCAAAGACAAGCTTTTATATTAAAAGAAACTTTTGGTAAACATCTACATTAAATATTATAGTTACCAGTATTTGAACATTCTAATATTATTGAATTGCTAGAGGACAGGGGATATGGGTATTTCCTTTAATCCAGAAAATAAAACCACTGTGTAATGCTACTGAGTAGTTTGATCACATTCCTGAGAAATAATAATTTGTTTATTCCTCTGGTTTTTAATTCCACATAACCTAGCTAATTGGTATCTTTAACTTTTTTCCCTATGGTTTAGATTAGTATTCTTGTGACACTACAATGGATTGTCTACATGGTTGGCTTAAGAGCCACTCAGGGGGTTAGTAAAGCATATTTCTGAGTGTTTCTGGGTGGCTCGGGGAGGTGTAACCTTGGCTTCTATACTTGGTTTCTGGTTCCTGGCACTCTGGCACTGTCCCTCTGTTTTGCCTCCTGGGCATACTGAGCTAATCAGCATTCTTCTTCCAACTTCACCTGCTATGATGTTGCTGCTTTGGGTACAGACAACCATGCACTGATTCTCCTGCATGCAGGTCAAATTAAACATCTCTTCTTTTAAGTTGTGGGTACCTGCTTTATGCACCAGTGACAAAAAGCTGGCCAATACAGAAAGTTGATTGTAGGAGCAGAAGCTTTGCTACAATTATAACTGACAATGTGGTTTATAACCTATTTAGAAGAGTTTGTCAGAGGAGTCTGCAATGATTTAAAGATGTGGAATAGAGAAGCCCTAGATTTCTGCAGACAGAGCCTCATGTGGAATCTTGGCCAGAGCTCTGAACTAGAATGCTGACAGTAGTGTGGCCAGGCCCAGGAAATATCACTTGGGCTAGAGACCATGTGTGTTACATTCTGGTAAAATCAATGCCTAACTTTTGTGCATGTCTTGAGATTTTTAGGCTACCATTTAAGAGCAGTGGACTAAATGGTCTAAAAGAGGAAATTTAAAGATGCTATAATATTCAGGTTGTGGCAAGAGTACTGCAGGCTCCTTTATTGAGATGTACAGTGAGAATCTGGAGCAAAAAGAAGAGCAGAAGTTTTTGAGAAATTTAAATGTTTGTCTGAAAAGAACCAGGTGTAAAGTTTGGGACAAAAAGTGTGGTTGCTGGACAGATTAACACCATTAAAAAAGAAACCAAATACTCTTAACTTGGACAAGGGATACAATGTCTTTAGGGCCCCTCAGGATTCAGTAAGACTCTACCTATTGAAGATTCAAGGGTTAAAAATTTCACTTGAGAAGAGACTCTTCGGACCTCTAGTCATAAAGATCTTTCTATGAGATTTGCTCCCCAGAAGCCTCCCTGAGAGCTGGAATTAGAAGTACATACCACTTTGCCCAGTCCCAAGATTTATTTTATTGTGTTTAGTTATCTAGGCACTTAGAGGCTACTGTAGACATGGTCCAAGAAGGCTTGCTACTGGTCTAGCTGGCAGGATATTTGGCATCGTTCATGTAATGCTGGTTGTTTTAGGCATACAGAATGCAAAAGTCATGGGGCTGTGAAGGCTTCTGCCTGTTTCAAAGGAGGTCTGGGAGGCCTGGTAATGTGTCACTGACATGTGAGAATGTGAAACTGGGGATAAATCCAAAAATTCACATGGGGTTCCAAGAAGTTGGAGATACCAGAAATTTGGAACATCTGCCAAGGAAACTTGCAGACTCCAAGTAAAACCTGCCCAAAAGAGAGGCCATTTGGTCTGCATCCAGCAAGCTCAGAAGGGTGGAAATGCTCAAACCCTCTGGAAGTTGCATCCACCCTGGATGCCAAATATGGAACTCTAGGATAAATGTTTTCCTTGTTTGGTTTAAATCGTGCTTTGTACCAATTATTTTGGAATGAGGTTGTTTCCCTTGCCATGCATTGGGATTATGTAACTTGTTTTTTATAGTCATTGTAAGTTCATAGGCAAGAGTTTTCCTTGAGTCTCAGATTAGTTTGACTTGGACATTTTAGCAATGGTTTTAGGATTGTTGAGACTTTGGGGAAGGGTTTACTGTGTTTTGAGAGTACTCTGGATATCTGTGTTAATGGAATTATAACCTTATATTTATTTGGAGATTTAGTATGGTTTAAGTAGATCTGTTTAAGTTGACAAAAGTTGGGATGTGGTTGTAAAGATGGGTTGTCCCCATGATTGGCTGGGAAGTTACTGATGAGATTAATAAAGCACATTTCTGGGTAGGTCACGGAGGTTTGATTTTCAGGGTGCATATGTTGTCACTCATTCATTCTTCTCTGACACTGCACTCCTGTTCTCCTTCCTGGCCACCATGAAGTATGCAGTTTTACTCTACCACGCTCCTTTGCCTTAATATTCCTGCCTTGGTGCAAACTTGCCATGGACCAATTCCCCTGAAACTATAAGCCAGATTAAACCTTGCTTCATTTAAATTGTACCTAGTTGGTATTATGTGTTAGGGACAAAAAGCTAACAAATATTGGATTCCAAAATCTCATATAGTAATGTCTTGGTCACTGGCCCATGGTGCTTTTAGGAAGGAGCAAAAATTTTAAATAGCGGGGCCTAGAAGGAGGTCATTATGTCACCTGAGATGTGCTTTTAAGGGAAATGTTGGGACCTTAGCTATCCTCTCTCTCTCTTCCTGGTTTCCATGAGGTGAAGAGTCCTCCTGCATCATGCACTTTTGCCATGATGTTCTGTGACACCACAGGTTCAATCCACCATGGACTGAAACCATAAGCCAAACAAGCCTTTTACTTTATTAAGTTAATTGTTTCAGATATTCAGTCACAGTAATAAAAACCTAACTGGCACATCTATATTCTTTGATTGATTTTTTTCTTTTGGAGAAAGAAAAAGAGATCGAACTCATGACCTCGTGCTTAGCCAGACAGGTGCTTATGCCACTGAGCTAAATCCCAGCACTCTTCAATTGCTTTTTTTGGTTTTTGTTCTTTTTGGTATTGGGAATTGAACTCATGACCTCACGCTTGCCAGGCAGGCGCTTATGCCTTTGAGCTAAATGCTCAGCTTCAATTGATTTTTAAACCTGAACATTTCACTGAGTTTAATGGGTATTTTCTAATCCATGATTGTGCATAGAGCAAATGCTTATATATGGTCTCAGTTAATTAATAATGGAAATAATAAGTCAAATTTTCATTGATTTAGTTTCTTAGGACAGATAATCTGATATCTGATATCTCTAAGCCCTTATCTGAAATGTTATCTCCCATAGAACTGTGCGTTTTTCACATAGCATTTTTCCTAAATCTCTTCTCTGTATTGAAAACATAAAAACAAAGCATTGATTGAAACACTCCTCCAAATAAAACAAGGACATAAATTTCTCTATCAGAGAATTCTCTATCAGATTCTCTATCAGATGCTACTAGAAGTGCTAAATTTTGCCTACATATCATCTGCCTATCCATTTAGCTATCTATCTATCATCTATCTATCTATCTACCTACATGCTGACCTCTAGTTTGGGAAGATTTCCATTTTGGTGGGAAAGTTTTGTTTTTCATTGATGTTTTGCATACAGAAGGCCTTGGGTGCAATTTACAGTACCACCAAATAAATAAATAAATGTTAGTCTAATATGATCTAAGTTTGAATTCTTTCCAAAATTTAAGGAATCAAATATCAATAATTGTAATGTCAACATCTAATTATAAAACTATAAACAAAACTATGTTTCAAGACAAAAAAACTACACAAAGAAACATAAAAACCCACATTGTACTATAGACTGTAAATGCATTTCTCACAGACATGCAACTTTGGAGTTTTCTTTGTTGTTGTTCTGGTGGATATACATACAATTTATGAATTCTAAAACTGATTTATATAATAAAAGCAAGTTTCATTAAGGTTGATGCCTGGATTTCAGATCTTACTTTTATATTGTCAGAGGCAGAAATTACTAGTAATATATATGTATATCTTATTATATATAAGACATTATACATATACTTTTTATAATACATTTATTCAGGCAGATATGCAAATAATTAGTACATATATTTCCCAACTCTGCATAGAGGACCCAAAACAGTGGCACCCAAATAGCCATAAACAATCCTCATACTTTTATCTTCATTTCCAGTATCATTATTAACAAAATTAGCTAATTGGCTAACTGTCTATCTACAATGTGGGAAATTCAAGGTAAGTTCTGAGTAATACCTGGTGATATAAACAAAAGATACCGAGACCAACTAAATGAGCTCCCAAAGGTCAATGGTAAAACACTCTGAGCAACAAATAAAAAGTACAAAAAGTAGGTAATATTTATTGGATGATGTTAATGCAAATAAATGATCAAATGAATAAATCTGCAACAAGACTTAAATTTCCCTTATAGAAAAATTTCAAATAATGTATTTAAGTCCTTTCTAACGAGTATGGATAAAATCCTTCTGATGCATTTAAGACTATGCTTGACTGAGTGAGTGGCTCATTTATAACAAAAACACTGCTACCTAGTGATCAAGTTTAAATTCACCAGTAAGAATTCACGTTGGTATTATATATCCCCTGAAAAGATGTTGTGACCATTAATCATGATTGTTGATTTGACTGGATTATTAGTGAACACAGTTTTGTGTATAAATGGAAACATTGCTGTGAATATATCTGACCATGATGTTCAGAAGATTTTGCAACTAGCTTCCCAGAACTTAGAAAAGTTTACAGATGATTGAAAGTGTTCTTCAAAAGTAGCAAGATGATGAAAAATAAGAAAATGAAGAATTTTTACAAACCTGAAAGAATTAAGAAATCATGATAATAGAAATCAATGTGGATTGGATTCTAAAGCAGAAAAAAAGACATGGAAAACTAGTGAAATTCACAGAAAGTCTGGAATGTAGTTAATACTAAAGAATTAATGTTTCTTAGCTTTGACAAGTTACCTTGGCAATGTGAAATGCTAACGTGGGAAGTTAGTTGAATGGCAAATGAGAGCTATTTACTATATTTACAATTTTAAATAAATCCATAATTACTCCAAAACAAAAGTTACTCCAAAATGTATATATAAAGAGCAAATAAAGTAATCAATTGTTAAAATAACTGGTGAATAATAGAAATAATTAACAAAATATTAACATGCAATCCAACAACTTATTCAAAGAATATAGTATAATTAATATTTATCCTATGTATGTTAAACTGTGTTAATATTGAAAAAAGTACAAAATGTATTTAATTATATTAATAGAATAAAGCATGAAATCAATTTAATAAGTGAATTAAAATGTGTCAGTATCCAATATTTAATTATGATGAAAGTCTTCCAGCTAACTAGGAATAGAATAGAAGTGGCTTAAAATTTATTAAAATATGCCAAGGGTTTAGCATATCCAAGGGAATACTGAAATAAAAGAATAGTGTTTAGGATTTATAGTTATCAATCACTTAAAGTTACTGTAGTCAGTAAAATGTTTTACTTAGTAAGGTTAGGAATTTGATCCATGAATTTATGAATGGACTTTAGTGTAGTACTAGAATAATGATTTACAAATAGAGAAATAAAGAACTCAAAAATTGACTGTACATTTACACTATCATTTGATTTTTTTAAAATTTTATTTTAAAGAGAATAAAACAAAAGAGGGCAGCATAGAGCAGACCAGAACAGGACAACATAGGCAACACAGTACTTTACATTAAGACAACCAGACATCAACAGTAGCCATCACAATATCTCATTTGATTTTTTAAAATAAAATTGGCAAATGTTGGGAAGATTTTCCACCAAATCATGCTAAAATAATGTGATATCCATAAAAAATAGTATACTCCAGATGATCACATATGTCACATACCTTACTTTATTGTCTATATAAAATTTAAAATGTAATTAAATATAAAAACCTAAAACATAAACCTTTTAGAAGAAAATTTTGTAGAATATATCTAAGATTCAGGTATATGAAAATCTTCTTAGATAACATAAAGTAAAAACACTGAAAAAATAAGTTGATACATTACATTCTTCAGAATGATAAATTACATATAATAAAAATTAAAAGGCAGATTTTGAGAATATTTATAAAAGATATCTGTTAAGAGCTTTTAAATATATGAAAAGATCTCAATTTCATTACCAAAAATAAAAGGGAAAAATCCAACACTGAAAAATGGAGAAAAAAATCTTGAATACACTTACCAAATTAAAATATGTACATACATGGAAATGTACTTCATAGCAATAATCTGCGGAAAAAAAATAAAAGTGAATGACACTTTGCCCCTACTTTAATGACAGAAGAAATAGAAAAACAACTGACAATCCAAGTGGTTGTAGAGTACATAATTATATTCCTGGATTATCACCCAACTAAAGTGAGGACATGTGTTCACAAAATATTTTTCCATTAATGTTTATAAGATCTTTATTCATAACAACCAAAAATGATAAATATTTCAGGAACTTATCCATTTGGAGAGTGGATAAACTATAGCATTTTTACAATAGAATACTATTCATTAATATGTTAGACGTGGTGGCACACACTTGTAACCCCAGCACTTGTGACTTTGAATCCAGCCTGGCTACATAAGTGAGTCCAAGGCCAGCTTGCACTACACAGTGAGACCCTGTCTCAAAAATCAAAACAAACAAAAAACTCCAAAACAAACAAACAAACAAAAAGCCTATGCATTAATAAGAAAAAATGACCTATAGACTCACAGAAAGATATGTAATAACCTTAAATCACTACATCAAATGGAAAACAGTGTAGAAAAATACAAATTGAGTGATACTCTTTCGAGGTTGTGGAAATGTGGACATGGTTATTTAATTGCTGGAATGCTTCAGAACATGTGCTACTTCTGCAGGTACTTGGAACGGTAGTCTAAAAAAGGTACAAAGCAAAACATCGGGATGCTGAAATAGTCAACATCTTCACACAGATGTGGGTTCCACATAAATACCTGGGGTCTGCCCTTTTTGAGTTCTTTATATGTTCTAGATATTAGTCCTTTCTCTGAGTATCAACCAGCTAAAAGTTTGCCCATTCTGTGAGTTGTCTTTTCACTCTGTTGATGATTGCTTTTGTTGTGCAAAAGCTTTTTAATAAGATGAGATCTCAGTTGTTGACTCTTTGTAGTATTTCCCATGAAAGTTGGGCTTTGTTCATGAAATCTCTGCCTACCCTTGTCTTTAAGATTTCTACCTACTTTCTCTTTCAGTAGATGTAGTGTTTCTGTTTTAATATTTAGATTTTTGATCCAGCTTGACTTTCGTTTAGTGCATGGTGATAGACTTGGTCTAGTTTTAATCTTTGGCATCACACAGAGAATTTTAGAATTTTAGGCAGGTACTTTTCTTGAACAAATATAATTTGCACCACATAGTTTTAACTTCTGGTAATATCCATATAAAGAAATTACTCATGTTTCTGAAGTAATAACATTGAAATTATTAGGTTAACTTTGTAATCTACTACTCAACCTGTTATTTTTAGATGAAATAGAGATGTTAACAATGACATTAGGTATAGATTTAAACTGAGATTTTTCTGAGGCAAATCCCATTACTAATCTGTGTATATTCATAACAAGATCTCACAATTCCTTGTTCAAAATAGGATTATATTTTTCATCTTCAGGTATTTCTGTTATTTTAGGAAATATGATATATATCCCACATGGTATATAACTCTAGTAGTTTATGATAAATATTTTGCATTAAAGTGCATGAATATGCATTTAAATGTGTTAAAACAGACTTTAAATAATTCCAAAATTTGCAGTTATAAAAATTCTGTGTACAAAATGAATTCATACAATTTTAAGCTGGAAAATGCCATTTATGGAGACATAATCTTGTAAGACCCAGGAAAACACCCAAACTGGATGTGTGTGGGGGTAGATGTAAATCACAAGCTTCAGCCTCATACCTAATAAATTTCAGGAGTTACTTTAGAAAAATACATTGTAATTGTTTATTTGTAAATCAGACTTTAACTTAGCAGAATAAACCAAATATAAATTAACTTTGTAGATGGTTCTTCATTCTCTGAATCACATTAAAATACAGAGTCCACCATAAACATGTATACACACTTCAGGAAAAGAAAAATCTTTTATAAATATCTTAATACTAAATGTATTGAGGCATCGTGGGATTAATACAGGTTACCTTTGGCCTCTACAATTACAAGAGGTGCTCAAAGTGGTGGCCACTTGCTTCCAGGCATTTCTTAAACCAGCCCTCTGCTGCTTGCCTAACCTTGGTTGCTAAGATTGCTGCACGTGTGTTTCCAGTTTTTAGTGTTTTTTCTGTAAGGGCTGGCAGTGTAGTGGATTTTCTGCATTATATGACATCATCTAAGGTCTCCCCTATAAGGGTGACATCATCTGTTGAAAAAAATCACACTGCATTTTCTTTACCTGAAGTATATGTACATTTTTTGGCAGACTGTATTTAAAACTTAAAATTGCAGTGTAAGTATTCTTACTATTTACACGCATTATTTTCTTCAATCTTCACAACCCCTTTTATTATGTCAGAACTATTACTTTCTGCATTTTTAAATAGAGTGCTGCAATTAGATAATTAATTTAGACCTCAGAAGTTTAATTCCAGGTGATGTGCCCTTAAACATTAAACTATAATTCTTCCTAAGTCTAAAATAGAGATGCAAAATTTGATCTTTGTAAAACCAATTCCTTTCTCATACCTTGTGACCCAAACTCCCCTTACTGACAATTTTGAATGCTTTTATCACTCATAATTCTTTCTCTCAGACTTTGAACTGAGCTTTCTAATCAGGAAGCAGAAAACTTCATTTTAAGAGAAGCAATGTAAATTCTAGGAATTGCTAGATTTAGCATCTCTATAAATGGGTAAAGGCGAATCCAAACTGTTTGTGTTAAAGTGAAGAACAAGAAGCATAATATTTCTCTGTCTTTTGATGTAGCACAGTATCTTAAGATTCTTCATTACAACTCCACAAGGAAAAGCAAATTTTTTAATTCATTGAAAATATGCATTAGATTCTACATTCATCCAAAAAGGAGTTAAATTACAAAGTTGGGCACATTACTTTTGAAATAAAATCTCCATAATTCTGTAGAGTCTTCAAGCATGAACACATACACAAACCTTAGGCAGTTAAAGTGGGGATTTTTTGATCATCATAAAGAAAGAATGCAAAAGAGAAAGACTACATGGAACAAATATATGATATGCTGGTTGATGAGACAAGAAAAAATGTAAGACTACAAGCCAACTCTTTGAGAAATGAATTCTTTGAGAAAATTCTTTGAGCAGAAATTCTTGAGTAAATTCTTTGAAATTTCAGAATTTTTGTTTTCTGACTGTACATGGGATAGGGCTTCAGTTCAATTTATTTGCATTATGAAATAAGATGGAATGCTTTATACTAAATATTATTGTCCATTTGTGTACTTCCAATGAAGAATACCAAAAAGTTGATCAAAATATTTTTAAATGCATTTTTTTCAGTAAATAAGGCAGGTTCATTTTGTTCTTTTAGTCAGGAGAATGGTCAGGTCTGGGTACAGGGTAACCTTGACTGAAGAGGTAGATTGTTGAGTAACTACAATTTCTACACAACTAACGATCCGAGAACATGAACATAAAGAAATTGAAGTTTTTAGGGATTGAAATTTAAAGGTAAAGAAACTTCTTTGTATTATTAAAATAATTTTTGCAGGGTAACTCCTTTTATATTGAACCAAGCTTCTTGAGGCTAACTCCTTGAAGGGAAAATGTTTCACTACCATTAAAAGTTCATAATTGTAGTGTTCTTATTGTATGTGGAACAGATTTTCATTTCAACTGATTTGTATTATGATGACTGAGGCAAGACAGCAGTAAGAGGTGAGGCCTCTACAACGTGGTCAGACCCTCAAGACGTCTCCCTTATGTGTCAGACAACGAGCTCTCATAAAAAGGTTGGGAGAGTTTGGTCTCTCCTGTTCCCCTGCCTTCTACTACATAAGATTGCACCAAGAAGGCCCTCCTAGGTGCCAAGACCTTGATCTTAGACTTCATATACTTCAGAACTGTGAGAAATAAAGTTCTGATCTTCATAAAATCTCCACTCTGGGTTACTCTGCCATAGCAGCATAAGTGAACTGAAACACGTAGTAATTCCCTATAAGAAGATTAACTTAGGGATTTGAACACCCAGGGATGAGGTACGTTTTGTGATTAATAGTTGTTTGTTCATGCAATAATTTTACTTTTCATCTAATTTTACTATCTTGATTATATACTTTATAGGTCAATAAGAAATGTCTTCTTCAGTGGTAGCCAAATACCCAGGGGAAATGTGACATAGTAGAAAGGTGACAGATGTCCCATACCACAAACTTTGTGGGTAGAAAAATCTCCACACAGTGCACAAAAGAGAAAGATGTGTGCCATGCAAGGGCCATGGAGTCCCAGCAGAAATCACCTCTCAGCCTTGCCCATTTGACTCCTGTGGTCTGTGGAGTGGCTTTCCATCTTTCTACTGTTATTTAGAAATATGAGAACTGAGGAATTATGATCCACCACAGGATTGTAATTATAAGCTAACTGCCACAGATGGTCTGTGCTATCAGCTTCTGATGTCACAACACCAAATGATCAGTCATCCTTTGAGAAAGCATTAAATGGCCTGTTTTCAGAAGTTTACTTACTTAGTGTTAAGACAATTCCCACTAATAAATAGCATGAGGGTTTGAAATGCCAAACATGTGTTAAAAGTTGAAATTGTACTTACACTATCATTTTTATACAACTTTTTTTAGTGTCCTAAGTTTTATTTTAGGGTTTTTTTTTAGCACTATACATACTATTATCTTTTACCGCAAAACGATCTTGGTTTGGGAGGTGATTCTCTTTATCAGAAATGGGCTTGATAGGACCACACTTATTGAACACTTTTTAAAAAATTTGTCAGGATGTTGTCTATCTTTTCCCTTTATGCATCCTCAGGAAAGCTCAGTATACATCTCTACTTGTATTGACTCAATTCAAATTTTTTTTAAACGAAAATTAATTTACTCATGTTTGAACAAAAAATTTTAATCAGAAGATTGTTTCTTTGTCCATTTATCCTTGAAGAACATTTGTTATCTTCCAAACTAGCGAGAAAGACTCGGCATACAATAAAACTGGAATAAGAAGGAATTAATAGTTGAATCATTGGCCATGTTTTGGATTATTTGCCAGTTAATCTATGATACTTAACACACACTCACAAACCTTTAATGGAAAACACAATAAAATTTTATTTCTTAGACATGTTTGCCATTCTACTGATTTCTTCTGAACTATACTATTTTAAACATGACACTTTAGACTAGAATTCATGTGCCACTGGGCTCACCTGTGTTTTCGTGTGCATTTGTGGTCCGTGGAATGCTTTGCTCTTGCTGGGGCTTGGCAGGAAACCGTGGCTGGGACAGTTCTTCCCTGTGTGTTTCTTCTTCGCAACATATTTATTTTTCTCTTAGTAACAGAATAAGCATGAAGGAAGCCAGTCCAAGCCTGCAGACAATATTAACTCTGCTAACTTTGTGTTAACCAAGGTAAGTCAGATCCTCGAGCTCAGAGTCAAGAAATTAGCCCTTCCCCAGATGGGATGATGTTACAAAACCACAGACACTAAATGTCTTATGGAGAGTGATGCAAAATTAGATCCATTAATTTAAGCAATGATGGTGATGGGCTTTTTAATGTACCCATGGTTGACAGTGTGGGTGTATGAGAGAGAGAAAGAGAGAGAGAGAGGAAACAGGCAGACATAGAGAATAAACTTTTTCAAAATTGCATCTAATATTTTTGAGGAATCTCCACACCAAATTTCACAGTAGTTGCACCAGTCTACACTCCCACCGACAGTGATATTAATTTTTAAAGAAATCATTCTTATACTTACACAACGTTTATGTTTCTTTTGGTGGTAATAGGGATTTAACCCAGGACCTTCCTATTAATGTAGATCCATAGTCCTTTTTAATTTCTTTTTAAGACAGGGCTCACTGAGTTGCTTAGGTAAGTCTCAAATTTGCATTTGCTTGCTTCAGCCTCCTACAGCGCTAGGATTTACAGGCGTGTGCCACCATAGTTTCTGCCAAAGCAGAAATTATAAGCTTTATACAATAAATGAGTTTCTTAGAGAAAATAAAGGTGCAGAAACAGTATGGAGTCTCTACAAAAAGTAGATAAACTGAGTTGATGAGTTCTAAAAAGACTCTCGTTACAGTCTCACCATGCAATTATCTACTGCTTTTGATTTAGTGGCTGCTGAGTCATGGTGGGGCGGGAGAGATAAAGATTTTATAATTACTTGAAGTGGTTTTACTTCCTAATTAAATGTGTTATTTTTAAAATCTTACATGCAGCGAAAAACTTTTTATATCTTCTCTGTTGGCTCTGTCTTAGAGTAATATGAAAGCAGGTTTCAGATTTTCATGTACTTTTGGATAGTGTTTAATGTATGTTTAGCATTTGAAATGTACTGGATAATGATGCAGTGAAAAAAGTGACAAAATGTATTTGTAATTTGTTTTATTACTTTCTATTGCTTCAATATAGTGACTGCTACATGTGGAAATATGTATTTTTGTAAATGCTTATCAGCTTGAATATATTAAAGAAACAATATATATTAATATTGTTTAGATGATATGGTAGCTATGTGTCTTAGTTACTTTTCACTAGTTGCTGAGACAAAATACCTGATGCCCAAAGTTGGGAAAGGAAAGGTTTATTTCTTACAGTTTTTGGAGGTTTTAGCCCATACTCAGTTGACTCCAAGGCAGGGTGGCATGGCAGGGCCGCAGTTCATGGTGGCTGCAAACAGCAAGGTGGAAAAGCGGCAAGAGAGAGACACACCTTCTTCCTGCCATTACATTACATCCTGGCTCCACCCCTAGGAGGGTGTAGCACTGACATCACCAATCCAAGCACTAGAAAATAAACCAATCACAAATGCACAATGCAAATACATGAGGCCTGGGGGTCACTGAAATAAACCATGACATTCCACCCCTGGCCCCCAAAGACTCATGTGCAACCTTTATAAAAAAGACATTTAGTCCATCTCCAAGAGTTGCTGAGAAGTCCAAGTCCCAAGTCTCCTCCAATATCTATGGCAAACTTGTAACTGTAACTCCCTGTACAAGTGAAACAAGGTTAAACATTTCTGACACACAAAGGCACAAAATAAATATTACCATTCCAAAAGTTACAAATGGGGGAATATAAAGCATGGGAAACAAAGCAAGTCCAACATCCAGCATGGCAAACATTAAGTCCTAGAGTTCCATGCTCAGCATTTGAAGCAATTTGATTGCAAGTTCCAAAAGGCTTGGGTGATTCCACCCCACTGCATTTCTAGGGATTTCAGCTTCTGCAGCTTCTATCTTAAACCCTCTTTGCTTGGTTTTTGCAGCTTTCCTTGGATGGTCCAGATTCCTGGGTTTTGCAAACTTCTGGGGTCTCCACTGCACCTTTGGCTTCACCCTTGCATCTTTACATATTGCCCTCTCAGGGACACACTGCTTGGCCTCCCAGACCTTTTGCAATTGAGGTGGAAGCCGTGTTGCCCTCAGAATTCATGCATTTTCCTTGCTCCTAAAATCAGCACCATGTGGATGCCACCAAGGTCTGCTGCCAGCTGGAGCAGTAGCCAGGCTTTTCTCTCTCTCGGCTATAGGGGTCCAGTGCCTAGATTTCTGGGCTCT
>PVJX010008887.1:20026-64088 GCA_004027295.1 Dolichotis patagonum
CCCGGTGGCCATCTTTCTTATCTCTCTGTTTCTTCTCAGCAATCAAAGTCTCAGCTCTTATCTTTACAATCCACAGCTTTACTGGAGTTTTCCTTCTGGCCAAACTCACAGTGTTTTAAATTATCCTGCTGGGCTCTTTGCTCTTGATTTGCAACATAGATCTGGCTAAAAAGCCCCCAACAATAGCCATGCCACAGCCTCAACATTTGACGGCCTTGAAATTTCCTTTGCCAGATTAATCAGTCCATTACCCTTAATCTCAGTCTCAGGCAAAGTCTCTGGGCATGAGAAAAATGCAGACAAACTTTCTGCCAAGCCATAACATACATCATAGGGAGTCCAACAACCAATACAGTCCTCCTTCCCAGCAGAAACCTCGCAAGCCTGGTCTTTACTATCAGGCTTTCTATCAGCCTTCTGGTCTCCTGAGCTCTGACCAGAATCTCCTCTACAGAGCAACCTAAGTTGCTCCAGCTCTGTGCATCCAGGCGGCATGTCTGAACCTTTCCAAACTCTGCCCACAAGCCATTTCCAAAGCCTCTCGAAAAACATGGTCAGGTATAGTCACAGCAATGATCCCACTCCTGGTACCAAATTCTGTCTTAGTTACTTTTCACTAGTCGCTGAGACAAAATACCTGATGCTCAAAGTTGGGAAAGGAAAGGTTTATTTCTTACAGTTTTTGGAGGTTTTAGTCCATACTCAGTTGACTCCAGGCAGGGTGGCATGGCGGGGCCGCAGTTCATGGTGGCTGCAAACAGCAAGGTGGAAAAGCGGCAAGAGAGAGACACACCTTCTTCCTGCCATTACATTACATCCTGGCTCCACCCCTAGGAGGGTGTAGCACTGACATCACCAATCCAAGCACTAGAAAATAAACCAATCACAAATGCACAATGCAAATATATGAGGCCTGGGGGCCACGAGATAAACCATGACAGTATGCATTTCCTTTATAATTTTTTTTTTGTCTTTTTGAGACAGGGTCTCACTATGCAGTTCAGGCTGGTCTTGGACTCACTTTGTAGCCCAGGCTGGTCTCGAACTTGCCACAATCTGCCTGCCTTAGCCTTCCAAGTGCTGGGATTACAGGAGTGTGCCACCACACCCGGCTTCCTTTATAATTTAAAGAAACAAAATTTTTAGAAGTCACTAGTTTAAAGAGATGCTAAGATGATAAGAAAAAACAAAATCACAAACAAAAGTCATTAGATAAAGCATGATCATTTTGCCTTGGATCTGATCTATTTCCCATTAAAAGTGAAAGTCTCTGCTTCTTGCCAAATCAAACTGAATTAAGAAGGAAAATTGTTTGACTTCAACCACATTTTGAGTAATAGGTAATTGCATATTGCAGTTAATTGACTAGTGACTTTACTGAACATTACCATATAATTAACTAATTCATTACTTTATTTCAAAACATATTCACAGTTTACCTTTAAGGTTGAGGGAAATTTAAAATGTGATTTAAGATGAAATAGCAAATGTAAAAAATCATTTAACGTATGTATGTAGGTGTAGGTGTGTGTTTATAGGCACTGTGAAATAAAATTACACATAACAATTAAATACAAACTTGATGCCATTTTTCTTTTCTTTCAGTAAAACACCAAATTAAACATTGCTTTCAAGAGTATTTTATAATTGTTTGTGTTTATTTCTACTTATAACTTAAAATGTCAAATGTAACTGTAACAGCATTATGCAAATTTGATCTAATAAATCAGTTTCAGAAGCGAATATTTTATTTTTTTCTAGAATATATTCTCACAAAATATCATTTGAATTTTCATTCAGATTGTGGGAGATATTTGGTGTGTTTTCTCGTACTTACTGGGTATAATAAAAAAAAATCATGTGCCTTTTTTATTTATAGTAACCTAATAAAAACCATGTTAGTGGAAGGTAACATAAAACACTAATTTAATAAATATCACATTTAATATACCTGTTGTAAGCCAATCTCTAAAGTAAAATATCAAAAATAAAAAAGCTGTTAGAAATGACATTCATTCTGAAGAACCCAAATCTTTACGTTTTATTGGATATAAAAAGTAACCCAATAAATCTTCACAATATCTTTGTGAAATAGGTAGAAGACAAAAATAAACAGATTATTACAAGACTGTAAATCCAATTTTTTTGATGATTCTTTTTGGGTTAACTTATATTAGGATTCTTGGCTGGTGAAATAAGTTAGTGCAAAATGGCAGGCTTGCCAGATTTCTCTCTGTATTTAGTGTGTGTGCTGCCGAAGTGAGCACTCTTTCTGTATTTAAAGACTGTGACTTTTAACAACTGGCCTTAGTCCTGATGAAATTATCTGTCTCACCAGACCACTTGATGTGACAGACATTATTCTCCAGTGACACAGTGAATCTCTGGAACTTCACTCCTGACCAAGGCTGGTAGAGATGCTAACACTCACAGGTAGTGGTCCACCATTGCACAGGGTCTTAGAAAATTGAAGGAAAATTATACCTCACCAATCAACCAACCTCAGGCTAACTAACAGAAAAGGTATATAAAACCCTAAAAAGAGTAGTTACAGAATAACCCCTTTTTGCCAATTTTCATCTTTGAAAGTTTCCACGTATCCATCGTTCCCGACACCTCTTCCTCCTGGGTTGGCTATTTTGATGTGAAAGTCTCTGTTGTTTGTTCTTGTGGCAGCCTATGTTTCTCCTTGGTAGATTTTTGCACATTTATATTATTTAAAATATTACTTTTCACTATTTTTGTCTGCTTCTCCACTTATTATGTGCTTCTATCCTTGGATACCCAGTTCCACATGTGTACAAAAGTTACATTTATAGTTTTCTCCAGAGCGCCCCAATGGGTCCCAGAGTAAGTGGCACAAGGGAGTCAACCAATCTTGTGTGCAGACTTCCCCTCACTGGCGACAGCCTATACTTTTCTGTGTTTGCTGCCTGTTTGTACTTTAGCCAAATTCCATCTACATAAAAATGGTTAGACATAGGGATGGAGCCTATGAGGGTGATTTTCCTGTGGCACTTGATTTTTCAGCCTTCTTGACTGAATCTTAGAATCAGCAGAGTAACATGTTAATACACCCTACACAGGCACTGCATCAGACTCAGTTAGACCTCCATCAGTAAAGATGGAGCTGGAGGGTCAGACTCTTTGAATACTAGTAATAGAAGTCCAGACTAATTCTAATGACTTGGAAAATGATAAGCAGAGGGAGAGCAAGACAGCAGTGTGGTGGAGAGAGAATAAAAGTACTACTTTACCAAATAGCTCAGGATAGCTATGCCTTCTGGCACTACCAAATCCAAACATCTACAAATCCTCAGAAATCTTTCATTCTGCACATGTCAGGTGTCATTCAAACCTGAGAAGTCTCCATCCCAGAGACACTCTCTGCAACTTAGTAGAAATCCAGTGCTCCACACTCTGAAAAATGAGATGATCATAATGGTGCCAAAGATGCAGGCTTGTTTTGATGCTCTATGTCTAAAGATCTCATAATGGTGCTTGGCATGCTGTTAAAAACTCAGAAAAAGTTAAAAATTATTGATTGGCTTTGTGTTACCTAAGTTATTCATGACCACCACAATAACATTAAATAACAAACGTCATAAAGCCCCAGTAGCTTACAACAGTAAGTGAAAGAAGCCAATGCGGTCAAGGTATACAAATGGTGATGATGATGATGATGATGATGATGATGATGATGATGATGAACATGGTATTTCCCATTGCTAAATGGCATCAAAATGCCTCCCAAAATTGAAGGACTTTTTTGAGAGTCAAATTGAAGAACAGAAAACTCTGTGCCCATTAATACACCACATACTGTATTAAGTGGCTAGATCTACCACCAGGTTATGACTGAAGATGTCTTTTGACAGTCAACCAACTGATGGGAAAGGACTTTGGCAGCTGATTCTCATGGGGAACAGTCCTATTGTATAGAGCTACATTTTATAGTTATCTAGAGCAAATACTGAATCATTGCTAGTAGGATTAGATTCGTGGCAATCTCTGCTCACGTGTTTTATCAACACACAAGTAAGTAACCATGTAAAAAAGCCTTGTTTGAATGTATATTTTCAATTCTTTAACATTGACCTCATGTCCAACGGCTCAATAGCTTACACCTGAATGAAGCTGATCTACTGTGTTTTCTCTGTAGTGCATGGCACAACACTGAAGGGCACTTTGGAACTTTGAAGGAATGGGGTTTGTCCATTTGCTCACGGTGATTACATGGGTACAACTTATAATAGAGACAATCAAAACATCATTAACACTGATGATTATGGTATTTCTTTCTCTCTTCTTAACAAAATCTTAAATGTCAGTTCTATTGAAAATAAAAAGGAAACCAAGACACTGTATGTTGCCAAGTTAGCATACTTTAAAATTTATCACATTCCCATCAGCTACCACTAACATAAAAGCTATTAAAATGAAAATTCTTAATAAGCAATACAATGCAAAATACTAAAACTGCCAACAGCATCACAGTTTTCCTGATGCATGACTAATATATTTTCAAACCATAAAGAAACCAATATTTAGATGCTGAGGAAACAATATGAACTTGAGATTCCAATATCTTTGGCTTTTTAATCTACTAACTCTTAGCCCAAGTCACCCAAGGATCTTGAACAGTGTAGCCGAGGGCTGCACTGTTAAAATCAGAAGGAACCCAGGAGTCAGCGCCTGCCCATCCATCCACTGTGCTGTCTGCAGCAGTGTTCAGTCTGTAAACCGCCCACAGCTATGTAGATCCCTGTCAGATTATCCAACCAGTAACAGTAACATATGCTAACAGAAAGGAAAATCCTTCTGGACAGTTGTACTCATGCCCATGCAAGTATTTCATAAAAAGAGAAACAAAATCTCTGGAATCTTATAAAGGTAACTTATCCAAGACTGTACCTTTTATGTGATAGCTTAATTGATCCAGTGCTGGATTTCATACAGACCTGTACTCCTTGCTAATATTTACTGAGCCTTTTTCTGGGGCTGGTATGCTAACAGGGTTAAAATATGCTAGGATAAGGCTTGGACTTTGCATTAAATGGGTTTGTTTAAAAAGAAATAATAAATGGCTTAGACAACTTCTAAGCTAGATGATGAATTCCATGACTCAAGCCCTGCGAGACACTGCATGCTACAGACCACCTGCTCAAGAAGAGTCTCTAATCCCAAAGAGCCGGAAGAAGGGCAGTGAAGGTTCCTGGTGAAGATGTTGCCTGAGCTTCCTCCAGAAGAAGAGTTTGCCAGTAGGTAAGGTAGAGAAGCTATCACCTGAGAGTGGTCCACAGATCGGAATCCAATAGAAACTCTTCTAGCAAACTGATAATAATAGATTCATAGCTTCACTGAAAAATGTTCTTTCCTGGCTCTGTCTGCTTTCACCTGCATCCACACTTTTGCAGTATTTCTTTTTTTATGAGTGTTCAGCTTAAGCAGCACTTTAAATGTTAGTTTTTATGTCTTTTGGAAACAATGTAAAACACTTCCACTAGAGTCTCCATGGATCCTTGCTACTCCATAAGTCCATCAGAAAGAAAATGATCTCAGAAGGATTTTTAAATATCTCTGAATGGAACTGCAAGTCAAAGTTTAGTTAGACAGACAGTTTTTAAAATTTTCAAAAGTACTGAAATATACACAGATTATAATGAGTGTTCTTAAGGAAACGAATGGTGGTCTGTAGTCTGTACTACGCTTGCCTTCTTTTGGCAAGGTGACCCTACAAGGGCTTTCTGATGATGTAAGGTCAATCTGAGATCTGAAAGAAAAGAAGTCATATAATTGGTGATTGGGGCTGGGTGTACTTACAGTTTGTGCAAAGGTTCTGGGATGGAAGCAATTTGTCACACCTTAGGAACTCAGCAAAGATTATTTTTCATGCTGAGGCAGAGTCAATGAGAGAAGGGTTGGTATAACATAAGACAAGAAGTTCAAGTATGCATTATGTCAGATCTTTCAAGAAGCAGAGGGCAAGATGAAATTAGAGGTGTAAGTGATTTATTGGAGAAACATCTGCAGAAGACAAAGGAGAGGAGCAAGAGTAGGTAGGGAGACTCTTCAGAACAGCATGCAGGTCTGTACCCTGTGCAGACATCTGGAGAGAACAGAGGGTTGGGCAGCAGCCAGTCCCAATGTGGACAGTGCGTCCTACGGCCACTCTTGCTGGTTGCTTCCTGGCAACAGATTTGAATGAGCACTTTGTTATATTCAGTCATTGTCTGGGGAAAGAATGCAGAAGGCATGGGCTGAACAAGTTGAGGTGACAGATCCAGTGGGATGGGGCTAGAGTTGTCCTATAACTCACTACTCTTCACAGCAAGAGATCTAAGAAGTGTACTTTCACTTACTTTATGTAGCACATACATTCATAGACTTTTCTGATACACCAAAGCAGCTCCTCACATTGGTTTAGATTTTTCTTTCAGAAAAATTAAAAGCATATATTTTGAGAGCATCACCAATTTTAGGGAATAAAACAATTACTGAGCGTAGTTTTTGGAGTTGTTAAGAGCTGAGATTAGTGCAACTTGCCTGGAGTATTCAATTCCCAACTTCTGTGACATAAGAGGCAATTTCTTGAAAATTACAAATATGTAGTAAAGTATGAAGCAGCATATTAAGACTTCCTAAGATAGTTTACACAATTTTTTCCCAGGTTGCTGATTAAGAAACAAACAGGAGCAAATGTGACTGAAAACATTCAATCTAATAAAAAAAAAATGCAGTGAACCTTAGTTTTTGTGTTTTCATTCTTTTAGCTGGCACACAGGGAAAAATATCTGGCTTCTATCAATAAAATGATTTTTATACTAAGCAGGTTTTCAGAACCACATGGGGACATCATAGTGACTTCTAAACCCAGTGCGGTCAGGAAGCTAATTGCTGTCCCTTGAATGAGCAACAGTGAAAAATTCTGGATGTGAGAAAATCCTCCCACACTCAGAGGTTTAAAATTTTCTCCAAACTCTAGATGAGATGTCATAGAATTACTCATGGGTAAAAATTAAAGATGTACTTTCATCCTGAAAGTACTGCACTTCATTATTGCTATATTTATAGAAATGTGCTATGTTTTGCAAAACAAAATATCTTATTTAACCCACATGTGAACATCCTTGGGAAATACATGTGATGCCTCAAACACAGTTGTGTGTAAATGTTTCAGGAGTATTTAGTTTTTAAAAATCAGTTAGCTGCTTTAAATGAAATAAATCATGTACTTCCCAATACTTGTTATTGCTCTAAATCAATTAAAATTATACCATCATTCTTATATACTAATAGAAAATTCTCATCTAAGACATATATCTTTCTTAAAATAAGAACAACATAAAAGTAGTTTTTTTTTCTAGAATTGAGTATTTCCCCTACACCAAAATAATTTGTCTTATATTCCTATATTCTTTTAGTGGTAGAAATATTCTATCTTCAACTTTTATAATCATAGCCTAGGTTTTAAATCTATTATGAATAATGCAGTTCTCCATCCTATATTAGTTGATTTAGATAAATGAAATCAAGTTCTTTAAACATTAGATCTTAAAAATAGAGAAGTAAATCTGCTTCACAAAATTATATATGGGTACCTCAACATCAGTATAAAAAACTTTGGGGCAATTTCTAATCTTTTATTAACATGTTTATTGTCAGTATTGGAGGGTTAGCTGCACTATAAATTTACATTGTAATCATACTTAGAAGTTATTAATTAAAGCATAGCATGATCTTTAATGTAGCGAAACAGTATTGTAGTCCTAACTGTTGGTTGGAACAAAGCAGTACATACCATCTCCATTTCTGAGGTGTACAACATCAGAAGTTATTGTCTCTTAAATTTTGGTGAGTAGAGTGCAACACATGAAATTATCACAGATGACTGATCACAGTACTGCACAAGCTGCCTGAACAGCGGACTCCGATGCACTTATTCTCCTCGGGAGGCTTTTCCTGCTCAAGTCTGGGTGTTTCACTCCGTTATGATCCTGTTGTTGGGTGGCTGTGACCTCTTCTGTGATACTTGGTTTTGGCAGAAGGGAGCTTCATTTCTTCAGGTTGCAGAGGCCAAAGACGTCAATTCACGATGGACTTTTTTTCCGCTCGTAACCTACACACAATCAAATCATTATGGTTGCACTCACAAAATATACCTGAACTTTCCCATCACTTCTCCCTTCCAGTTTTCCCAGGCCACTAGGTCTCTTGCTTGGATTATCAAGATAAGGTCAAAATGTTTTTTCTTCTACATTTACTCCCGCAAACCTATCCTTTTAAACGTAAGTTAGATCAGACCATTTTCTGAGCAGAATTCTACAGTGATCTCCAGCCGTCACCAAAGAATCAAAACCCAGATGTTGTAGTTCTTCATTGCTTACCTCACCGCTTCTATTCTGCCTCCTGTTCATTGTGCCATGACAGCGAACCTGTTCTTCAGAGGGCGAAGGCGGGCTCCCGCCTTGGGTGATCTACGTTCGCTATTCCACTTCCCTAGAATATTCTTTCCTTGGTATCTGTGCATGCAGCCCTCACTCTTCAAGTCTGTTAACATGCTACCACCTCAGTTAGCTATGCTTTGCCTATTTTATTTAAAATGAACTTATGACTTTATCTCTGTCCCTAGGTTCTCTGGCTTCCTCCTTCCTAGCTCTGCTTTCTCATTTTTCCCAAGACTAGGTAATAATCGATCTTTATTGGGTTATTATAGCTCATGCTGTAATTGCTCTCCCTACTTTTCCTAGCCCTTTTTGAACTTCCCAGGGTAGGCATATATGAGGCCTTAGCAAAGGGCCCCCGACACATCTGTTCGGTTGTATCAAGATAAACTTCAGTCAGGCTTGATCTAAAGCCGTAGCTGAAAATGTGGCAACAGTAATAAATGGCACAGAATCAGGAAACCATGGTTCACCCCTCACTCCTGCTGCTTTCTGAAGTGGTTCTGAAAGCTCTTTTCCAAGAATGTCTTTAATTGCTTGTGGCTGCCTCCACATCCTGAATTGATTCAAGCCATTTATCTGTTAGGGCCACTTTGACTTGGAGAAAGGACCAGAAGCTGCAGGGTATGAGATTCAGTGAATAAGGTGGATAAAAATACATTATAATGATTTTAGGAAGCTGCCTTTGGATTGGATGGCACTTGGGCAACATTCACCACATTCTTATTGTTACGTGTTTGCCATACATAATGATCACGTTCATCACAGGACATTTGTATCTGTGTACAGTCTATCTCAATTTTTCCCCATTCCCCTCCCCTCCCTTCAACCCTATTTCCGCCTCTATTTACAAACATTTAATATTTTTTACACATTGTAAAGATGCAGAAAATGACCTCAAGAACTCCTTCTGAAAGTGACAAGAAAGGTGAGGTAATAGTGTCCAAAGTGAGGGGAATATTTTGAGTAGATTAATGTTCATATATCTTTACTGTGATAGTAATCTCTGGATTTATACATATACTGTATATTTCAATCACTCTCAATAATTTAGTTCCTTTCTATTTAGGCAAATCAATGCAGTGCTAGGAACAAAAACGTACCTGCTGTTACAAATTTTAGAGAGATAAGTTGAGTTTCTTTCCCCTTTTAACTCTTTATGATGTATCTATCAAGAAGGATGTGGATATTTAACCATGATGAGAGTATTTCATTTTGGCCTTGAGATAAATAAAGGAAATAGTTGATGACTATTTTAAATATACTATAACTTTTTAAACCAATAATACTATTACATGTTTTAAAAATCAAAATTATGTGCAAATATGTAATTGTCAATCACTATGTTCCAGCCACAGCACATACATACATAGATCATCTTTTATATAAATCATCTTTTATATAAATTCTTTATTAGTTTCTCATATTTTGTTATTTCTATATTCTTATAAGAAAATAAAAATAATTGTCTTCTATATATACATCATTTTGAAACTTTTCTCATTTAACAATATATTTTGAGTTTCTACATATTAGCAAGTTAAAATATAAAACCCTAGCTTTCTAACACCATGAAGAATATACTATAGTTATATTAAACAGTCCCTCATTCTAATATACAGTTCTTATAAAACACAAATAGAATCCATTATTTAAGTGACTGATTTTGACTGTCAAGTCAATGAACAAGAAAGTAAAAATCATAGGATTCCTAGACTTACTCATTATTGTACATTTCCTCCAGTTATACTTAGGCACCTATTTTTGTATTATTCAAGACTATGCAGGACTACACTATTCAAGACTAACATAAGTGACAGTGTTATGACAGCTATGCAGAACGTGTATTACATATCTCTGAAAGGGCTTTCTAGACTAAGAAAGGTGGTTTATATTGTGTAATTATGAATCAAACACTGATTCACTAGTTTAATAACTCTGCTTTTGACACTTTTGTAACATGTTATTTTGTTCTTTAGGGTAAATACACTAGATATATAAATTGCTAACTTGACATTTCAACAAACTGCAAGTGTACTTTAAATTGCTGAGATTCAATTATACAGTTCGAGCACTGTGAAACAATTTTTCATCTAAGAGGGCTAAAACCACCTATAAGTTAAAATATGTAAAAATATATCTTTTTGCTATTATGTGTCAGAAGTTCAGATTTTCCCTTTAATAAAAGAGAGACAACTAAGATTCTGGACTTTTTAGGAGACTACTATTCCTTTCCTGTAACTCTAATGTGCCCTATTCATATCTCAATATAATCTGATGCCCATGAGAAATGCCACAGTGACTGTCCGTAAAGGTTTAACCTGAGTGGAGAAGATGTGCACGGCAGTGTCACCAGCAGAGGGAGGTTCCCACCACAAGCTGAAGAAGATGCCTTAGGCCCTAGTGGGAACTTGTGGGAGGGAAGTCTGTTCCCTCCTTAAATCACCAGCTGATAAAAGTGTAAGGAGCTAAGGAAGTCACAGTCTTGATTTTTGGGGAACTTTAGCGCTTACCTTTTTATAACTTTCTTTTACGATTGCAGGAGAGCTTTTCCTGTTCCATGGTGAGAAAAAAGAATATGGTGCAGAAGTTGCACAAGTTTTTTCCCCCCCAAATTCATCAGAATCGCTGTAATTTAAATTTTTTAAAAGAGTGTTTAAGGTTAAAGTTAGAAGATAAATAGAAAGTTTGAGATGTTATTTGTCCCCTCCTTGGCCTGGATTTCAAATCACAAATTAAGCATATGATATGTATGTCAAGCAAAAATGGAAATAGCATTATTCCTTGACACAAGGAAATTCTCTAGTTTCTTTAATAAAAATGAGGTTGAGGAAAGTATAGCATCTATTAAATAGGAAAGTATCACCATCATTTCTCATAATTTTCTTATTTTTTGGCTATACATTTTTATTAAGGAAGCAGTGTTGAAGTTGAAAAACCACAGCACAGCTTACATGGAAAGGGCGAAGGAGCTGTGTTCAGAGATGAAAATGTGTCATCGTCCTCTTACTGGACAATCACATCTAAGCTCTGGGGGGCTCAGGCAGATCTATTTCAATAAAGCTTGTAGCTTACTTACTAGATAAGTAGAAAAAATTTCAAAATGCAGATATATCCAGGTTCTCCTCATAAATGAAAAACTTATGAGCTTTTACCTTTCATTTAGTAGAAGAAACAGCAGTCGTAATGTTTGGAGAAGTCATAATTAGTTTATTTTACACTCATCTACCAAACATGTTATTGACAGCTAAGCATTGTTTTGTCCTTTGAGGATATCTGAAGCCACAGCTGGATTTTGGGGATGAATATTAGTCCATGTACTCTGCCAGAAGCTTAATTAAGTCACAGTCTCTAACCTGCTCCCCTCCACAGCCATTTATTTCTTTTGCTGTCCAGTTCTTTTAAGCTATTTCCATATTTCCTCCTAAATTTTTCTTATTTATTGATGATTTTACCTAAATGAATAAGTTATATTGTAAAATTTAATTTGTTCCACTGTACTAGTTCTTAGTCCAACAAAAATGAAGTTAATGTACAATTCAAGTATTGAAAAAAAGCAGCATTTTTCCCTCTGTTTTGGTCCTGAGACTTGTTATTTAAAACAAGTCTTAATGTGTGATATATTTTAAAGAGCTCTGAAGTTTTCACAAAACTTGAGCAAAACCGCCTAACCTACTACAGATGGTTGACTGAAAATAAGTTGATTTTCTTTGTATAAAAATAAGGTATGTGTTTGCCTTTCATACATGTGTATTGTTTCTTTAGTGACTGATACCCATGGATGATCTTTTGTATTAGTTTTTTTTCTTCTAGAAATGAAATTAGGACTACAATTGAGGTTGAGTTGATTTCATTCTGATTTTTCCTATTTTCTTCTATTCCTCTGTGTGACAGGGAAAACTTCTGTAATTTCCAGTCCTGATTTTTTTAAATAAAAAAAGATTGCATTAGTTTTAAATGCTTTATTTTATTTTTGACGTAATAAATATATAAATTTGGGGGTATAATCTAACTCCTACAGTATTTACCACACATATGTATTGCATAAGGATTAAACTAAGGTAATTATCATACACATCATTTCAAATATTTATCATTTCTTTGTGCTAAAATACTTAAAATTCTCTTTTTAGCTATTTTGAAATATCCATTGTTATTATCCATACTCAGTCGATTGTGGGATTTTTGCCCAATCAGCGCTCCAACCTCTGATAACCATTATCTTACTCTGCTTCTTGGAGCACAACCTTTCCGTACTCCACATATGAGTGAGAGTACGTGGTGTTTGTCTTTCTGTAATTTGTCTTTCTGGCTTTCTGGCTTTGTGTATTTGGCTTATTCCAGCCCTTGTTTTTGAATCTTCCTTGTTTAGCAATCATTATGTTATTGGAAGAAATCCAGATTCTTCTAGCAAGAAACTTCTTTGAAAACATGACCCAAATTTTCATTAAGGCAAACACTGTCATATTATAAAAACATGTGGTCAAATACAAAATAGCATTTCTTAATTTTTGCATAGTTTTTCCTCTAATGTGTATCTCTTTTCTCTGAGATGTCACCATTCTATTCTACTTGGGTTACAAAGACATAAACCATCAACTGGTGTTTTGTCTGTTAGTCTGGCTGTTTCATAAATTTTCCCTTATTGATTTTAGGGTTCTTCCTATTCTTTCCTATCTGAATAGGTATAAACTTGATGCCAGAGCTGATACGCTAACAAAACACCATACTGTGTACAAACCTATTATTATTATTATTATTATTATTATTATGTTGCTGTTGTTGTTATATATTTGTGTGTTGTTGATTTAAACTAGAGAGGAAATAGATGAGTTTAAATTTCATCTTGGAAATAAGGTGAAAGAAATGACAGTAATTTAATAAAATGAGCAGACTAAGAAAATGTCAAATTTTTCAAAATTATTGTTACAGTTTAAACATGCAAATGAAAGTTCTGAAAAATCACCAAATCAGGGAAAGATGTAAGTTAAAATATTAATAAATGTAGAGAACTTTCATAATATGTCAACGTAATTAGCTAGAGACAATTGTTTATGTTCCCAGGTAGCAATTAAGAATTTGTGAGAAATACTGTCACCTAAATTGACAGGCAATTAAAGAGAGATAAATTGACAAAGCATAAAATGAATAGAAAATATATATTGTCATTGGAAGAAGTTGGTTGAATATGACTAAAGTAATGAGCTCTTAGGAAACCTACCTTTCACAGCTATTTTACTAATTGAAAACTTAACAAAATTAACCAAATATATTTAGTTATTTGACATTTCAAAATGTATTTCCAAATTACTTTTGAAATGTTCAATTTCTAGAAGAAACTATTTGATAATTACAAAATGTGTTGTGACAAAAACCAGAATTTTAAACTAGTTTACAGAGCTCTCTGTTGGGAGTGAACCATCTAAAAGACATGTATAAGCCATAGTATGGCTCAGAATATGAAAATTTAGGGATAAACATAGTCTATGAATATTTTTACTAGGTCATTAAGAGAAAAAAAAGCATTGGAAAGCATCTGATTTCAAAGATACATATTAAAGGAACCACTACCAAGAGACAAACTACAGAAATGTTAAAGGCTTAAGAATACTCTCAAGGGAAATGACTAAAATTATTAGACTGTATTAGACAACATAAGCTAAGCAAACTTGAAAAAAGATATATGTTAGTACCAAGCAGGTGAGTTAGTAAAGGTTTTTGTGTGCTACTTTGATATCAGACAAAATTTTCTAAGAGGCCTTAGAAGATAGGTAATTTAACTTGAGGAAATTATAAATACACTCTTGAAAGAAAAGCAACTTTTCTTCAATTGTGTATCATGATACAAGCCTTAGATTTGTTTTGTTAATAAATAGAAGAAACAGAAGGCTTTAGTATCAGAAGTGTAAAAGTATAGCCATATATATATAATTTTGATACTATATGTATATATATAATTATATATATAATTTTGAGAATAAAACTTATTAAAAGAAATAAATGTAAGCAATGTTAAGAGGTAATTTTATTTCCAACCTTGTTGGCATTTAGCAGAACTTTCTTAAGTAAGACACTGGAAAACAGACAACCATATATTTCATAGATCCCTTGCATTCCCTGGTATCAAACCTTTCATTTTACATTTTATCTTAAAATGAAATCAAGAAGTCTTAAATTTCATAAAATTGTTATGACAAGATAAAATCGAACCACAAATGTCACCCTAGTAAGAAGGTAAGGTTATCTCATTAGTTTTTGTGATATGATACTGTCCACATGCTGTTTAGATTTAAGTGAACTATTAACTAGACCCATAAGCTGCATATTTAGCTCTAAAATTAAATCCTCAGTTATGTGTGCTTAAATTTTTGAATTAAAACTTTCCTCTTTACATATTATTTTCTAGTTTCAATATGACAAATTTAAGCTAAAAATATAAGTTATAGGTTTTTTTTCCAAAGAGAATTAATCCCAATGTTTAAACACCTGCATAGCTTTTGAATTTTTTTCCCATTAAACAAGTTAGAGATACACAATACAAACATAAAGAACTAATTATAAAAGGATAAGTATGTGATGTGGTGGATTGTTAATTAGACATATTTAATCTTTCCATACTATAAGCATGTACTAGAACATCAAACTGGCTCCCTATAAATACAAATAATTATTTATGGCTTGTCAATTAAAATATTCTGAATTCTTTTTCTTAACTAAGATTATTTTCTCTTAAATAGGTTTCTAAGCCCAACCCTAATCAATTTATCCTTACTGTTTTTTCTGAAAAGGCTTACCATCCAGATCTTATCTCTTCCTCACAGTTAGAAATCTAATTCACCACAGAATGATGTATTATCATGTTTGTCAAAGAAATGTTCACAGGTGTTCTTATAACCCACTCACTTAAAGCATTTGGTAGTGCAGTCACAAGTGGTAAAAATCTATGTTGAATTAAAAGAAACGTGTGTTCCAAAATACCTCAAAAACATCAAAATCTAAAGCTCTTTACGTACTTTGTCTTAATGGTTACTTCATTCCTAGAATTCTACAGAGCATATAACCATCTTACAATATGCAAACACATTTTCTACTCGAAATAACACTCATTGTTTGTCATGTCCAAATATCCATTGCATTTTGCCTGTCACCGGTGAAGCCAGCTGACATGAATGCTCTTGTTAGTCCGGAAACATTTCTTATCCCAGGGACATCTGTTCCCATTGTAGTAGGAATGACTCAGCTTTTAACAATGCCATCATCCCTCCCGGGCCACAATTTGGAAGCAGTGTTTGGATGTAGATGCATGGCTAATGTTTTCTAATGAGTAATTTCTTTAGGTATTAATTTTTTTCTCAAAAATTCTACAAGAAGAAAACCAACAGTCTTCTTATTTGACATTTACCAGTAATGAAATAAGACACTCGTTAATTTCTTTCTCTATGGCCATGTACCTAATGTTTATCTCTATTAGACTAAAATTCATGCTACCCTGTCTTCAGTTGCCACGTACTGGGGACACAGGTCCAATGCAGTGTCCTTCCCCTCTCTACCTGCATAGTAACTTTGAGTGGAAGCAATCCAGTGCCTGCAGCACAGCGAAGTACTGTGTAAGACCTGGTTCCTCCTAACACTTTATTTTCATTCCATATCACCTGATATTTTCTGTACTTTTAAAAAGAAATGAAGATAATTGTTTTCAAAAAGAAAAAAATAAATAGATGCCCATCGAACTCCAAGCAGCAAGCAGGTCCTGGAATCCAGTCCTGGGCCCTGACTGCACGCACCGGTCGAATCCCAGCACAGGGCAACCTTGGAACTTCGCTCCCAGGTGGTAAGACCATGTCCTGCATTTGAAATCACCAGAGGACACAGGGGGTCCCCTCGGGCCAAACAGCCCCACACCCAGTGAGCTCCAAGTGGCAAGCAGTTGCCACCAGTCTGCCCCAGGAGCCAAATGTGGGCCCGGTGATCCCCAGTGCACTGAGGAAGCTTTGAAACATCACTCAACACCTGGAAATAGGCATGACTCTAGTTGCCACTGAGGAACGCCACGCTGCCCTGGGACCTTGGCCAGCGCAGCCTGGACACCCAGACCCAGGACATCTGCTGGTCCCTCGGGGACACTCCCTACCTCCTGGACCTAACACTGCAGTTGATCTTCAGCTCCCACCCTTTTTCCCAGAACCTTGAACTACAGCAGATTAACTGTGCCAGCTTGATGGGAGATTCAGTAACTGCCTTACCCAAACAGAGCATCTCAGCAGGCTCCAGTCAGTGTGCTGAGTATGCCCCTAAAATAGAGGTGTACAGTGGGTAAATAGGGCCAGTAGTAAAACTCCCTCCAACTAACTGTAAGACCTTGGTGAGTCTGACAAGAGTGTGGGTGACTCCTTCCTACACACAGAAAACATCAGGCAGGGTGAAGAGTGTGCCAATAAGGACTCCCCCAACTTGGAGAAAATCAAAAGGGCTTATGAGACACACAGACACACAATAGGGACACAGTAGGGCCTCAGCCAACACAAATACTATAGACAGGGAGATTTGGTGACCTGGAATAACCTGAAGATAAAGTAATAGCAGGAACTAAATGTTGACCTACATCAATACTACTAGGCTTGTCAGCCTAGGAAGAATATAGGACTCACCCAACAGTCCCCGCAGCGGGAAGTCAGGTGATTGGTCCACCTATTCATTGTGGGATCCAGCAATTGGACAAACATCAATCTTACATTAGGACCCCAAGATACACACCACCAATAGTTGAAACTAGTGGGATTTAAGGACCAAATATTAACTTAAAAGGGGAAAATGGCAAAGCAAAATGCAATCTCAAACATCTAGTTCACCAGGAGGAAATACAAGACACATTGAAGTAGAAGACTTCAAAAGTAACACACCAGAAATCTCTGAAAAGATAGTGAGTGAAATAAAATACAACTCCATGAGGCTATAGAGGAAATCAAATTAGAAGTACTCTCCCATGTAAAGATAGAAATAACAACCTTAGTAAAGGAGTTGCTGAGCGCAGCTAAAAAGAAATAGAGAAAAACATACAGGAGCATAGGAAACTGATTGAAACTTTGAATGAACAATATAGAAAACAAGCAGAATTCATGGAACAAACTCAAAGAGACATCCAAGAAACAAAAAATTCTATTCAAAGCATGCAATACTGTTTAAATGAAGCTGAGGATAGGATTTCGGACCTTGAGGACAGGATCGCAATTAGTGATCAGGAAAGGACAGAACTTTTAAAAATAACAAAGCAGCTTGAAATGATGATCCAGAAGCTTCAAGATGATGCCAAGAGCAACAATGTAAGATTAATAGGCATTAGTGAAGACGCAGGAGTCAATGCAAATGACATAACTGAAATATTCCCAGAAATAATAGGAGAAAATTTCCCAAACATGGGGAAGAAAATCTGATATGCAGATAAATGAGGCATATAGAACACCAAACAGTCACAACCAACATAAATCTACACCTAGACACATAATAATTAAGATCTCAGACATACAACATAAAAACAGAATACTAAAAGCTGCTAGAGGAAAGACACAACTCATCTTCAAGGAAAGCCCATTAGAATCACAGCAGACTTTTCAGTACAAACTCTCAAGTCAAGACAAGCTTGGAGTGAGATATTTCAAGCCCTAAAAGAAAACAACTTTCAACCCAGACTGATGTACCCAACAAAAATTTCACCAAATTTAATGGAGAAGCAAGATACTTCCATGACAAAGAACAACTGAAGAAATTCACGTCCCCCAAGCCAACCCTAAAAAGAGTATTGAAAGACATACTAGACAGAGATAAAAATGACCACAATCCCCAAAACAACAACAGAAACAAGCCACCAGGTAGGACAAGCAATTAAATAAGAGGGAAAAGCAGAAAGCAAACAACTGTAACATAACATGGCAAAGTCAAGCCAGTACATATCAGTGATATTCATAAATGTAAATGGCCTCAATTCACCTATCAAAAGAAATAGGTTGACAGAATGGATCAAGAAACATGATCCCACATGTATGTAAGAAACACATCTAACACAAAAGGAAACTCATAGATTAAAAGTCAAACAATGGAAAACAGTATTCCATGCAACAGGAATCCAGAAAAAAGCAAGGGTAACTATTCTATTTGCAGACAACGTGAGCTTCAAATCTAAAATGATTAAAAGAGATACGGAAGGTCACTACATACTCGTTAGTGGAAAAATTCAAGAGGAAGAACTAACAATTAGAAGTATATATGCACCAAACATAGGAGCACCCAACTATATAAGACAGATACTAATGGACATGAAAAACCAAACACACAAGAACACAATTATAACAGGGGACCTTAACAGCCCATTGTCATGAAGAGCTAGATCAACTAGACAAAAAGTCAGCAAAGAAATAATAGAACTGAATCATACCTGTGACCAACTGGACTTAGTAGATGTTTACAGAGTGTTTCACCCAACCACATCAGAACACACATTCTTCTCAGCTGCACATGGGACATTCTCCAAAATGGATCATATATTATCCCATAAAACATTCTTAAGTAAATGCGAAGGTATTGAAATTGTCCCATGCATACTATCTGAACATAGCACACTGAAATTGGAAATTAATGGCAAAAAATTTGCAAAACCTGCATAAATACATGGAAATTAAATAATAACCTTTTGAACACCCAATGGGTTACAGATGACATTAAAGAAGAAATAAAGCAATACCTACAATTCAATGAAAATGCAGAAATAACCTATTGTAATCTGTGGGATGCAATAAAAGCGGTCTTAAGAGGGAAATATACAGCAATAAATTGTCATATCAAGAAAACAGAACAAGCACAAATAAACAACCTAGTGCTTCATCTCAAGCTTCTAGAAAAAGAAGAGCAAGTTAAATCTAAAGCTCACAGAAGAGAGGAAATTGTAAAGATTAGAGCAGAAATCAATGCAATTGAAACTAAAAAACAATACAAAGAATTAATGAATCAAAAAGCTGGTTTTTTGAGAGAACAAACAAAATTAACAGACCTCTAGCTAACCTTATAAAAAGAAGAAAGAAAAAAATCCAAATTCATGCAATAAGGACTGAAAAGGGGGAAATTATTACAGATCTCATCAAAATTCAAAAGATCATGGATACTCACTTTGAAAATCTCTACTCACATACAGTGGAAAACACAGAGGAAATGGACAGATTTCTAGAAACATATGAACTACCAGAGCTCAACCAAGAAGATATAGCAATTTTGAATAAACCAATATCAGCTATTGAAATTGAAAATGTAATTAAAAACTTACCAACAAAGAAAAACCCAGGTCCTGATGGATTCACAGCTGAATTCTACAAGAAATTTAAAGAATATTTGACACCTATACACCTTAAACTCTTCAATAAAATTGAAAAGGAAGCAATCCTCCCTAAATCATTCCTGGAGGCAAGTATTTCTCTCATACCAAAACCAGAGAAAGACCCAACCAAAAAGGAGAACTATAGGCCAATCTCACTAATGAACATTGATGCAAAGATTCTCAATAAAATATTGGCAAATAGAATGCAGAAAATTATCAGGAAGATTATACATCAGGACCAAGTGGGATTCATTCCAGGGATGCAGAGATGGTTTAACATACGCAAATCAATAAATGTAATATACCACATCAACAGAGCCAAAAACAAAAAACCACATGGTCATCTCAATAGATGCAGAAAAAGCTTTTGGTAAAGTCCAACACATGTTCATGATAAAAACCCTTCAGAAACTCGGAACACACAGTGTCTAGGTCAACATTATAAAGGCCATCTATGACAAACAAACAGCCAACATTATACTAAACAAACAAAACTGAAATCTTTCACTTTAAAATCAGGAATGAGACAAGGATATCCACTATCACCACTCATATTCAATATAGTTCTGGAAAAACTAGCCAGGGTAATCAGACAAGATAGAGAAATAAAAGGAATAAAAATAGGAAAGGAAGAAATTAAATTATCATTATTTGCAAATAACATGATATTGTATATAGAAGACCCAAAAAACTCATTAAAAGACTACTAGAAGTAATAAATTCAGCAGTGTAGCTGGATACAAAGTCAATGCTCAAAAATCAATAACATTCCTGTACACAAACAAAAAACTCACCAAATCGCCCTTCACAATAGCATCTAAAAAAATTAAACACTTAGGAATCAACCTAACCAACAATACAAAAGACCTATATGCTGAAAATTATGCTATACTAAAAAAGGAGATTGAAGAGGATATTAGAAAATGGAAGGATATTCCTTGCTCTTGGCTAGGAAGAACCAGCATTGTGAAAATGGCCATACTCCCAAAACTATTATGCAGATTCAATGCAATCCCAATCAAAATATCATTAACATACCCCATAGATCTAGAGAAAACATTCCTAAAGTTCATTTGGAAACAGAAGTAACCTAGGATAGCAAAGGCAATTCTGGGCAACAATGGCAAGGCAGGAGGCATCTCAATTTCTGACTTCAAATTATATTCCAAAGCCGCAGTGATAAAATCAGCATGGTACTGGCAAAGAAACAGACCTGAGAATTAATGGAACAGATTAGAAAATGTAAGCACAACTACAAAGACACTCAGCCACCTGATATTTGACAAAGGAGCTAAACATGTTCACTGGAAGAAGGATAACCTCTTTAATAAATAGTGTTGGAAAAATTGGGTCTCCACATGCTGACAACTAAAACTAGATCCATGACTATCACCATGCACAAAACTAAAGTCTAAATGGATCAAAGACCTAAATATTAAAACAGAAACACTAAATCTACTGGAATAAAAGGTAGATAGAAGTCTTGGAGACATAGGGGTAGGCAGAGAATTCATGAACAAAATGCAAACTGCATTGGAAACACTTCAAAGAATCAACAACTGGGATCTCATATTATTGAAAAGTTTCTGCATTTCAAAGAAATCACCAACACAGTGAAAAGAAAACCCACAGAATGGGAAAGAATGTTAGCCAACAACTCCTCAGACAAAGGAGTTATATCCACAACATATAAAGAATTAAAAACATCAGGCTCCCCAAATTCAAAGGCCCTTTCCGAAAATGGGCATCTGAGATGAACACACAGTTCTCAGATGAAGATATGCAAATGGCAAATAAATATATGAAGAAATGTTCACCGTCACTGGTCATTTGAGAAATGCAAATTAAAACAGCACTGAGATTTCATCTCACTCCAGAAAGAATAGCTGCCATCAACTGATAACAAAAGTTGGCGAGGCTGTAGGGAAAAAGGAACACTGCTTTACTGTTGGTGGGAGTGTAGACTGGTGCAACCACTATGGAAATCAGTATGGAGATTTCTCAGAACAGTAGGATTGGAAGTTCCATTCAACCCAGCTATTCCCCTTCTGGGTATTTTCTCTGAAAAACTGAAAAGGTCATGTCACGGTGATATATGTGCACCCATGGTCATAGCAGCCCAATTTGTAATAGCTAAATCTTGGAAACAACCAAGATGCTCATCAACTGCAGAGCAGATGAAAAAGATGAGGTATTTTTCTACAATGGAATTTTACTCAGCTATAAAAAGGATGATCTTGAGGCCTTCATAGGGAAATGGAGACAACCTGAGACTATCCTCATTAGTGAAATAAATAAGAATCATATTTATAAATACCACATTGTTTCTCGAGTGTAAAAAGCAATAAGAACTGTAGGAGTAATAAAACCCAAAATATGTAATTGCTATTATAAAAAGAGAGGAAAAGAAAGTGCTCTAAAGGATATAACTGCATGTATGTTTAAGTGTGTAAGATAAATAACCATATTACTAAGTTTTTGTTGGATAGTTGAACAGAACTGTTTGCAGCCTCACTGTTTGAATGTCCACTTTGTATGCTTTAATTTTGTAATTTGAACAACTATTTCTAAGAGGACAATATGTGATTCATCAACTAGTGATTTCTTACTGTTTATTTTATTTTTTTAAAATTCTGTATTATTTCTACCCTTTTCATGTTTTTTGTTTTTTTTCTTTAAATAAAATTTAAAAAAAAAGAAATGAATAACCTTCAAAGTGTAAAGGAAGGAGGTGATTTGAAGATACTGCGTGTGATCAGCTGAGAAAGAGATGATTCAAGTAAAGGAAACAGTAAAAGAAATACAGATACATGAAGACCATAGACTACCAAAGTGTTAAAATGACTTCATAGTTGAGGATGACAACACACACCTTCAGTCCCAGCATTATGAGAGACTTAGCAGGAGGATTTCCCATTCCAGCCTAGACTGGGCAACTTAGCCACCTAGCAAGACCCTGCCTCAAAATTAAACAAGGGTCAGGGATGTCACTGAAAGAGAAGATCTTGAGTACAATTTCTATATTAATTAATTACTTAATTAAATAAAAATGACCACATAACTTTATTGTATCCAAAGTAGTCCTTTTAGTTGGATTTTACAGTTCAAGAGAGAAGAAAGGGGGAAAACATAAGACTATATCAGAAATCTGCTTATTCCAACAACAAAGCTCCCCCCAATGTCGATGCCAATTTAGTAGGAGCATATCTCCATCTGACAATATGCAAACACATATTCTACTCTAAATAACACTCATCATTTGTCATAACATCATAAATGACATTAAAATGTGTAATTCCTTCAAAATTAATGTTATAAGGAAGAGATGAGAATTTAAATGGTGTTTAAATTTGTCTAAATTAAAGACATTCAAAGAAGTTTAGCTATGGTCTCTTGATAGTTTTCAGTCTAAGTGTGTTCCTTGATCCTTTGGTATGAGCTAAATGTCAACAACATATTTATCAGCAGTCTTACAGAAATGACAAGTACTCTGCTCTCCAGCTATGACTATTCAGCAGAAACAAACAAAAACACTGGTTTACATGCAGTATAGAAAACCAAGAAATGGTGTTGTTAGAGCATAGAAAACATATGATCTGTGTCTGCATCTCTCCTGGCCAGTTGGAGAGGGCTGCACTGGGGTAGGAATGCTTCTGTTGGTCTCTCTCTCTCTCTCTCTCTCTCTCTCTCTCTCTCTTTCTCCCTATTAAGGAGATGGCCAAGGTCCCTAATCTCCCAAACAAGTGTACAACTAAGATTTAAATAAATGCGACAAGTGGTAAATCTTAGGGCTCCAAGAAGATTAAAACCCTCTTGCAGAGTTCTTGACCCTGGGGGCTAAGACAAAGAGCTTCTCTGGGCTGCCCATATTTATTAGATATTCAAACAAAGAGAAGAGATACTGAGGACAGCATGGAAAATATGCAGAACCTTGGGAGTCACTTTAAAGACTTCTCCAAGTAGTAAATTATGCCATTTTAGGAGAACCGTCTTATCTCTATGATGACATTTATGGTAGGAATAAGACCTACCTGAGATGCCTGCAGTTGCAGTCTCTATCTACTTAATTGGGGTTGGAGCCAGGTGTCCTCAGCTGTTGCCTTATCTTGTCCTTTGAAGTGTCACTGGCATCACAAGCGACTATAGGTCTCAGCCAGGACCAGTGATTCACCAAGGATCACTTACTATGAATCAGCTCCCATCACAAGGCAAGGGGCAGAGGCCTAGGACAGACTCACAGATAAACATAGAAAGCCGATTAGTTAATTTTAAATCCTGCTCAGAGCCACTTCTCATAGTGGTCTCCAAGGTCTCTCTCTGTCTCTCTCTCTTTCTCTCTCATTATCTCAACTGGAAAGACTCAAATTTAGAATGAGAATGATGGTGCAAAGTATGTTTTTCCTTCAGAAATCAAGCAACATGTTACATATAAATTATGTGAAGTTCACGTGACCCAATTTAGAATAGTTTGCTTCATTTTCTGTCTCAATCCCATATAATATTAATCTTTGTATTACTCATTTAATTGAATAGTCATAGTTTGCCTTGTTTTTATTCCAATCTCACATAATATTAATCACTATTACCATTTTATTGAATAATCAATGTCTGCAAGATAATTAGTAAAACTAAATGACTAGATGAATGTATGAAACTGAGATGATGAGAATCCTGAAAATCTAAGATTATATATATATATATATATATATATATATATATATCTTGAAAGTAATAAATTACAAATTCTGTAATAGTTTGGACACAAAATGCTATACACTAAATATTCTATTTTCATTATTATTTAGGATCGAGTCTTTTGATGATAAAATAACTGTAATAATCAGATGTATTTTATGAAAACTTAGGTGATCAATTTATTAGTAGATAATTATTATTTATAGAAATAAGCAGTAAATGTTACACTTTTATTAGCAAATACTGAAGGCACAAAAATATACAATAAAGTTTTTCAGATAGTCATGTTGATGCTAGTATAAATTCTGACAAGTGACTTTTTTTGAAGATATAAAATAGTGTAATTACTATCATACTGAAAACAATAAGAGTACTTAGAGATTCATTAATAATGAACTAAAAATATTAGGACTTCTGATTTTGGCTACAACATTCCTTTGTCTTCTTAGAAAACTACTCAAACTGAAAACTACTAACCTTTCTTGAACCTATCACAGGAAAAAGACAAACCACTAACATAAAATTTGGAGAAATAAGTAACATTCAGAGAGATCCAGCAACTTCTTACTTGCAGTTTAAATCATTAGACACAAATTGGTATGAACACCTCGGAGACAGTGTTGATAGCTTGCTACACGCCGAGCATGCACTAGTGTTAGAAGCCCACCATCCTCAGTCTTTGGATGCCTTGCTCTTTTGTGGGCTTTGTGTCTCAGACCCACAATTAGGTTCTTACAATGAAGATCCCAAAAAATTCCCCCATGACTCTATCAAGAGAAATGTCTAGAGTCTTCTCCATGACAAAGTGTGAGTTATGAAAAAAGAAATCTACATCATGACTTTTATGGAAGGCACAGATCATAGGTTTCACAAAATCCATAATTTTGTATTAACGTTTTAATGCACAGGCCCTGTCCTATGCTTCTGGGCATTAGGAATGCAGCTTCCCTGGAGAAATTCTTGGCCGTGCATCTATTAGAGTGAACGTTAGCTCTTTCTTTGGCAAGGCAGCACAGGAGACAGTGAAAGCCGCTGCGGACCTAAGGAGGATGGGGTGGTCGCTTTGGATTACTGTCGGTAAGAGCCGAGACGTTTATACTGTTTTCAACCTGTATTTTCTTACATAAGCAAACTGTTTTATAGGATTCACTGAATCAAATTATTTTCATCTCCACAGAAGCTTCTTTTCCCATCCATCAGGAAGAGAGCTATTACCATTGTAAAATAAACTATTTCTTAAATGAATGGGTGACTCATGAGAGAACCAACAGAAAATAACCAAGAAGCCACGGGGACAAGATTGAACCCACTTCCAGAAAATCAATGAACCACAGGCCAGGGCAGCTGCTGTGACCTGTGGGGTCAGTGGGTTAGAGAAAGGGCAGCAGCAGAGACAGCTGGAAAGGAGGCTTTGAGACAACATGATCGAAACATCCACAGAACCACCTTAGAAATAAACAGTGACCAATAGCTTCCTCTCCGTGTCATTCTTTTCTACGTGTTGCGTTTTACTTAGAAGCAAAGTAGAAGCAATCAAATATTTTTGTTCAGGCAATCTGTGGATCTCTGAAACTTATTTCTACCCAGGGTTTTAAAGTTTCTTTCAGGCAGGATAGCAACGCGAGGGCTTTGCTGTTAAACTGAAGTTGAAGATGAACATTTAGGCCTTGGTAAAGATCGGATTTCCTCCGCCTTCTAGCAGCTCAGATGTCCATGCCTCTGGTCACATCTTCCTTGTTCTCAGTGATGAGGTAGAAAGGGATTTGAAAAGGGGAGAAAAAGTTACTATTTGGTGAACATTTTCATTATCAGCGCTTGCTTAAAAATTTCCTTAGGAACTTATGAAGGTGAGACTTTGTCGAGGGAAAGCAGGTTCAATGGTTCTGGTTTTTCTCAGTCTTGGGAAGTGGCCACATCTCTATATAAGGCACCCTAGTTTGAGAACATGCAGAGTAACTTTGGAGTGGTACAGCTCTTTAAGACTGCTTGGAAACTTGCCTCACATTTGAAGTTTTCATTTTCAAAAAACTGTAATGCGACTTTTATAAGACTGGTTTTACTATGACTTTATCTTTAAAACATCACACCTACAGATTTTGCATAAACAAAAAGTGAAACAGGTGGGAGACAGAGAGACACAAGGGGAGAGAGATAGAGAATTTAATGCATAAAGTGATGCAGTTGTTTTGCATTTTTTTATGATGGGATACTTCCTCTTTTCCCTTTTTCAACTTTCTTTTTTTTACATGAATGTATCAAACAATAAAACTATTTTCCAAATTAATATTTTGATGCTAAACCTTATTTAAAATTCAAAGTACCATCTACATATGTCTTGGTTACTTCTCTCTTATTGCTGGGACAAAATACCTGACACCCAAAATGAAGGAAGGAAAGGTTTATTTAGCTCACTGTTTGTGGAAGTGTCAGTCCATAATCAGCTGACTCTAAGGCAGGGTGGCAGGGCACCAGGCAACAGTTCAAGGTAGCAACCAGCGAAAGCAGCCAGAACAAAACCAGGGACTTCTTGCATTATACGTAGCATCCCCCCGGTGTAACACTTACAAAATCTCCTTGTCCTCCTCTTGCACTGGATGAGGATATTTACACAGTAAGAACCCCTGCTCCCTGATGAGTCTCTCAATTAAACTTCTAAACTTCTCAAGTTGACACAATGTATTAACTATAACAATATATGAAAGTATCTGTGGAATTACTGGAGCTGTATAAGTGTGGAGATAAATAATTTCTATTACTTGCTGACCCATGGTTGGTGGATACCACTAAAGCCACAAATGGCTTTAAACACAAGATTGATGCAAAAGCTACATACACTAAAGGGGGCTTTTCTTCTACCCCAAGGTAGAAAGCAACTTAGTTCAACAAATATTTACTGGAACACACTTAGTTTTCACTCATAGCTAGTGCTGAATAAAAATAACCAGTCAAAACATCATTTGAATAGATTTTTTTAAATGGAAGTATGAAAAAAGGCTCCATTATATTTGATTTGCTCAAAACATAGTATTTGCTTATGTATTTATTCTGATGTACTTCACCTAAAATGGAATCAGTTTGCTAGCTGTGTTGAAAGAACACCATCATTCAGTGCACCTTCAGAAGGTCTGTGAAAGCACTTTAGTTAAGAAAAAGGCTTTACAGAGAAAACTCCCTTAGCATCTGGGATTGAAGATTGGATGTGCTTCCCTAGACGGACTTCCAGATGTGGACATTATATGTTTTCAACTTGAGAATCCTCAAGCTTTCCCCAGAGAACAGGCCTCTCAGTGGCCTTGAGTGGTGAGGAGGACACGTGGCTGAGGGTTAGACTCATTTCTGTCTTTGACTCATTTGGTAAGTGCACCAGCTGAGGATGCATGACGGGTTCTTCCCACATGCGTTTTTCCGAGTCAATATGGCGCTGGACAGTGCCTTCCTTCAACACTGACTTCCGTGTTCTTGCAAACCTGACACAGCTTATGCTACAATACTCCTCCAATCAGCTGTCAGCACGTCATTCTGCCCGCCCCTTTAACTCCACCCCTGTCAATACCAAATAAAAACTGGTTTTCTTTGTCTCCCTAAGAGGGTGGTTACAGCCTTCTCTTGCTCACAATAAAGGCCTCTTTTTCTTTCTTTCTCCTTTCCTTGTCTCTCTCGCGCAAAGACCAATCAGTGCCCTCTCTTCACAGCTGTTTTCTTTTGATGGCTCCGCTATGGAGGACATTAAAAGTAGTATCAGGTCAGTGGATATAGCTCAGTGGCACAGTATCTACTTGGCAAGCACAAGGTCCTGAGTTTGAGTCCTGCTACCAACACACACACACACACACACTAATATTATCTTTTAGTAAAAGGCAAACTTCATTTAGCTTTTATTATGCACTTGTTTTCCAAGCACTAAATATATTTTAACTCATTTAACCTCTTTAATCATGATTATCTTGGGAGCTAAGAATTACTACCTCTGTTTTACTGAATAGTGAAGAAACTTACCAAGATTTCACATTTAGAAAAGGAGAACCTAGTATTTAAACACAGTTACAAACTAACTACAACAGAGTACTATTTCTGTTTAAGCAATGCAGAAGTTATAGGGTACTATTATGATGAAATATATAAATTTCAGTAATTTATATTGGGGTACATCAATGTCAGTAAATATGTATATAAAGTGTTAAACACCAAATACAAAATATAAAATGACTCAGTTTTTACCAACTGTATACTATTAGAACTATAAATATATTTAAGATTTTATTAATTTTAGCTTTTAATAAAAATATAAGTATACTTTTAAAAATAATTTGACAAATTCACATATGAAATATTTTAGAAATATTTTGAACATTTTCAAAGTTCTTATAAAGAAGAACTCAAAATTGCTTTAGAGTATTTTTATGATGAAATATAGTTTCCTATCAAGTAGTAAGTTGTGAAATATTTTAATCAGATTTGTTAGTTCAAAGCTCAATATATTTTTTATGTTATTATTTTTCTCATTTCTTAAAGCAGGTAGACACTTTAGAAAAGCACGAAGATTTTATAGGCCAGCTACACAGCACCAAGCTGAGTGCTTTTTGTAAAACATTCAATAAGTGGAAAAGAAGGAAATGGATGCAAAGATGAAAGAAGATGAAAGTGAGAAGTATGGAGATGATATTGAAGTACAAGGGAAAGATGCTGATTTTCAAAGTCGGATATTCGTGAAACCTTATTAGTTTAATGGAAATATCTTGCAACAGCTTGGAAATAGAGAACTGAAGGTCACGTGACAGTACAGGATTGGAGATTTTTTTTTTTTTGGCCTTCATGCTCTTCCTGATTATACAATTCACATATTCATTATAATAAAGTATTCACAAAATACACAGAATCTATTAGAGTATAATTCCAAGGCTCTGGAGTAAGGAGGGTCACAAATTCATCACCAGGCTGTGCAGTTTAGTAACTTAATGAGATCCTGTCTCAAAATTTAAAAAAAATTTTTTTAGTTATAAAGGGCTGGGGTTGTGGAGATGTAGCTCATTGTGAAGGTCTTAGGTCCACTCCTCAGTCACACACGCACATGCACACACACACCAATCCATGTTCCCTCACTAGAGATAAACTGAGTTAATATTTTGTACACCAAAAACTTATGCTTATAAGTCTGGGAAAAACTGATTTTTAAACCAAACCTGACTGTGATTTCTATATTTGGAAACACATTGTATGATCTGTGTTAGTAGATGGAGAAAATCTGGTAACCAGAACATTAGTGCAATATAAAAAACCCTCTACTAAAGTGTGGAAACTTGGCGTGGAGGGGGCATGGCAGAGACTTTCCATATACAACATTAGACTTAGGGACTAGAAGTGGTTTCAGATCTAAACAAACTAAATACATTGAGAAAAATGGCAATTGGATTAGAAACAAGAACCTCCCCATCAAAGAAAGGAAAGAAATAGGAGGAGAAAGTCTTTAGAATGGAACAGTGTGGGGTGAAGGATATTTTATGAAATTTATGTCTAATAGTTTCTTTATAATTGTTTCTGTTGGGCACTGAAACCATATATATCCCCCCTAAATTCTTTTTTATATTTAAAAAAATTTACATATTAAGTTTATTGGTACATTTTAGACATACATTGTGATCATGTTCATCATGGGGAATTTCTGCAGTAATGATACATTTTGATTCTTCCTTTTTTCCCAAGCCCCTCTCCCTCCTTTAGCCCAGTTTCCCCTCCCTATTTCCAAGGCTATGTTTCCATTTTATCCTTTTTTCTTTTTTAATGGTCCTTCTTGGTTCATGGAGCGATTTGTCTGGTTAGTTTTCCCCACCTCCAATTCTCAGGAGAACATTGCTACATAGGGATTTCCACGGCGGACATCTGGGAGACACCAAGCGGAGGTGATTTCTCTCTCTCCAAGAACGCGACACACAGGAGCAGCACTGTTCACCGGATCCTGAGAATCACATCCCCTGAGCTCAAACAACGAGTGCCGTGGCTTGGACATGGTGAGGTCCATCAGAGGCAGGAGCTTCTGCCCTGGTAGGACTTTGCCCCGAAGCTGTAGGTACTGCAAGTCACGGTACAGGATGATGCCAAAAGTGCTGCACTGACTTTTTACCTTAATAGTGAAATTTACCTAAAAACTTTACCAGATTCAGATTCTGATGTGATTCACTAATGCATTTCAATAACTTGAGTAACTGTTACACTTCTATAGTGTAACAGTTTGGAGGCAACTGCCTAGGTCTTCTTAAATATTCAAATTCAGTTGCTTAATAACAGACTAATTACATTACATGGCAGACAATGAAGATTTGTGGAAGACTGGACCAGAAGAACTCACACAGGAAGTGAAATTAATGGAAAGAAATATCCAGAACATGGAGAGACATTTGAAACATCAAAGAGTAAGAGGATAGCAAAGGAACTGAAATTAGAATTAGAACGAAAGAAAGAAAACCAGGAAAAGGTGGTCTGTGTTGTAAAGTCCACATAAACCGTCAAGAGTGATCACCGTGTTAAATACTGCAGAGGAGTTAAAAGGAGTAATATAAAAATAAACCCCATTGATTAGGCTCACAGCTCACAGATAATCATAGACAGAGGAAGCTATTTCAGCGCTGGTCATGAGGCTCAAGGAGGTGGTAGACAGGATCTATTAGAGAGGAATAGCTATGGGTAAAGAGTGGGACTAGCAGGTGAGGAGTGAGTTTAATGTTTGAAGTACAGTGAGCTGTAGAGGGGAGGATGACAGGTGATAGGCTGAACTTTTAGGATTCCTGAGAACTGATATTTCACAGGTGATATAAGCAGCACTTGAAAAGCTTAAAATAGTTTGAGAAAATTTTGAGAAATTTAGAGAAATACCTTGAGAAGTTGCAAAGATAATAAAGAAAGGACTCTAGAACCGGGAGGTGGGCAGTAGGACATCTGAAATCACTTGTTGAGTTTGACTCTTGGCCTTGCCACTTACTATATGCCATTTTGTCGATTTTCCTATAACATATAGGATGTGATTTGTGCAATCAAAATGTGTGATTTAAATAAAGCCATTTTAACAACATTATGTGTCATTTTCATTTCTATAAAATGGAAATAATCTTAGAGAGTTAGTGTAGAAAATAAACAAATACTAAAGAAATATTTAAATGATGTTTAGTAGATTGTTTACAAAAACCAGAAATTATTAAAATAGATTTGTTTATATATTTTACATATATATATCATTGATCCAACTAGCTTTTAAGCTCACATATAAACACACACACACACACACACACACACACACTCCCTATTATTTCTAAGTCTTTTCTGCAGAGAAAATGGGTAGCCAGAATCCCCATAAATGCAGCCAGCCATTGAGTCAATGAAGAGTCAATCCAGAAAGTCAAGAAGAGCCTAGAAAAAGTCCAGAGTCGAGAAAAGTAATGAATGTCTTCCTGTCCACTGTGGAGTGTAACAGAATTTGAAACTGATGACTGCATGGAACCAAGCCTGTTCTTTGGTGTGTATGGCTTTTTTCCTTTCATTCAGACTTAATATCATCTTATGAAGGCAGTGATCTTTAAGCATAGGCATCACGGAGGATTGGTGACACATGGGGACTTAATGCTCTTAATGTTTGCAGATACAGCAGAGCACCTGGAGTTTAAAGTATTTTCTCCTTGATAGCAGGCTACGAACGTCATGCACTTCTATCCACCTCGGAGGCAAGACTTCTACTTTCTCTTTTTCTAAGTAGTAACGTAGGGTATTAGACATGAGTCTCATTACTTTCCCACTCTGCTGACTCCAATATGTGCTTGCCCATTATGTCGCACTTGTATTTCTTGTGAGGTTCCAGTGGTTTAATTCCCTTGATGGCCACAGCAGCTGCCATCTTAGGTAGTTATTCAGCTGTCACTCTCTATAACTCATTTCCTTCATGTTAGAGACTTGGTCTTGTTCCTGGGATTTAGTAAATACTAGAATTTATTACTGCACTTATATAATTGTTTCGATGTTTTGGGCTTCCTTGCACTATACTTTGCTCATATCATAAAAGGTCCAAGATTTGTTATTTCAAATGCAGAAGTCTATGAAAATAGGTATTTTTAAGATGGTTTTATTTAACAAATATGTCTGGTTGTGCCTGAATTGCTGCCTGAAATTGTGCCTGAAAATTGCTGTTACTTCAGAGCAGCCTAAAAATAGTTCCTTCAGCTTCAGTGAACAACCAACCTTCTAATGCCATTTTGGAGGCAGATGCAAAGCTGAGCAAAGCTTCATTAAGAACACAGATTATAACAGCAAAGTTGAATCTGTGATGCATCTCAGAGATCCCTTGTGTGGACAGAAAGGCCATTGGAATGCCCAAGGAGTAGAATTTCTTCTTAGGCTTAAAGATGCAAAAATTAGAAAGGAGAAAGACAAAATGATGCTGCACAACAGTGCAAGAGTGAAATGGCCTTTTGGTTGCAATGCTGGAGGGGATCTTTAGGGTACTCTAGCCTGGAGAGTTAAATCTTCATATGTTTTATTAGAGAAAATCACTCGGGGAGAGAGGAAGAAATAACCCTCCCCCCACCAAGAGAGACTGAGAGCCAACATGCTGCAGCATGTCTGGCCGAGAGTGGTGCTGGGGGTAGGGGGCTGGTGGGCGCTCCCTACGCTAACATGTAGTCCCCACACTTCTGTATAGTTTTAGGATCAACAAGACCTCTTTGGGAGTCCTTCAGCCAACTTCAGTCATTGGAGTCTTTCCCCCCTCACTTAGGTTTCCTGAGTGCTCTTGTTTCTTCAGCCATCAGTTAGAGAATGTGGGTTCCATAGATCAGGAAGGTACAGCACAGCAGTTGGGCCTTGTACCGCTGACTCTCCCAATACTTGGTGGGCAGCCATGAATATTCTCATGAGAGCACATCTGTGTAAAGTATACACACCTGGTGTTTAAGATACGCATTTTTGAGACTCATACCTCTTACATTACTGTGGTGGATTAACTAATGATTAGCACCCAGCTGAACTGAGTCAGCAGGGTTTAGGGTATGGACAACCCACCTGAAGATTGTTGCCAACAGCATAAATAAAGAACTAGAGAGGAAGATGGCATGGAGCTGCTGGGAAGGTTCTCACAGTGGTTTTCCTGATAAGAACTCACCTGGTATGATCAGAGGAGCTCGGGTCATCATTGTTGCTGAGGATGGCTGCTGTTCTCTTTGAGGGAACCCTACTGCTTACCTTGAGCATCACGTCCTGGCTCCAGTGCAGGTCCCTCAGATTAGTGGTGCAAATCCTTCATCTCAGTGGGGCAAACTTTCTAGTTCCACCACTTACCTTTGGGCCTTCCCAGTATAGATATTCGATACAAACTTGCATGAGCTCACGGTTGTGGGCTCTAGGCCTCCAGCTGGAATTGTGGAGAACATTGCCACGGGCTCTAGGTCTTCATCTGGACTTGTGTAGGATCTTGCCATAGAATATAGGCCCTTAGCTGGATTCTTTGGGTGTCTACTGCATGGACAGATCTCTTGCACTTCTTTGCATTTCATTTTTTGGGTGAATATTATAAAATAATCATATAAATTATGTGTGCTGTATGAAAGCTATTCCTTTGCAAACCCTGAATACAATTACTTATGGAAATAGTCCATATCTATTGCATTTCAGGAGTAAAGAAAAAAGGCACAAATTACTAGCAATAATTCACAAGCAAAATTACTAACTTATTTTATAGGGCATGGCATGGTGTGTACTAATGTGAACTTCAAAGAGGCTTCTCTGGCTTTTTTTTTTTCTTTAAAACTGATCCCTAAAATGGCAAGGTGTATGCCTCATTGTGCATGGTGTGTTACAAACCATACCAAAAAGAGAATGGTTTAATGCTGATCAGTATTCCCAGTTTGTTACTCACTAATGACATTGGAAAAGTCAGGTCCCCTCCTGGGCTTTGAGTTTTTCCTTTATTCAATGCTGAAGCACCATTAAATTATTAGAAAAAACACAAGATATATAAAAAAGACATGAAAACTGTACTGCTTGTGTAAAAATGTACAAGGTGTAAAGTTATAAAAAGTATTAAAACGATATAGGTATGAAATATAAAAAGTCATTTATAAAAAAACATTCAAATGCATGTTGCTACATTTGTAGAATGCTGACCAAGAACCTGATTATGTTGGTTGACTTCAAGGAAAGAAATTAAATAACTGAAGGAAATGGAAAGATGTACAGGGGAGGGGTTCCTACACATAGTTTTTCTATTGTGTGTTTAATTGTGATTTTAACATGAATTCAAAATATTGAACAAAAATAATAGTTCGGAAATAGTGTTGTTTAAAGCAAAATGTTACTCACACAATCTTTTTCATATCTATCTGAGAAACCCTACATCCAAGAAACTTTTTAAAATTAAATTAGTTCATTTATTTTTGTTCCGGACATTATTTTCAGAGAAAAATTGTATCTATTCCTGGTGTCCAGCAGAACAGTGACAAAACGGATGTATGCACATGATGAGAGTTTTCAAACATTCTAAACTTCACACAGTTCCACTTGGATAATACAGAAAAGTATAAAAAAAGATGTCAAACTCTGTAATTTATTCCTCATCCAGCTGTATTAATCAGTATCAGATTGTCCCAATCTTTAAAATTTCCTTTTCTCAAATTTCTTTTCTCCCTGGGAATGGACTCTCAGTGCCTGTTCAGAGACTGGCTTGCCCTATGACCTGTCTCCTCCTCAAATACTTTCCCTCAGCTACTGATTTATTCCATCATCATCTTTGCCTTGGTGATGGCTTCTGTCTCTGCTGAGGAATCCATCAGGAAACTGGCTTTATATTCTGTTTCCTATTAGCTTTTTTGTATTGGGACAACTACTGAAGATGCATGGGAACTCCAGATTCCTGTGATAGTCATGAAACTTGTTTGGCTCCTTGTGTGAAACTAACATTAATGAGATCAACGGACCAACTTATTTGAAGCTATTAATAGGCTACATCTTCCTTTAAGAAAATACTTTCTATTGCCCAACATTTTTATCTTGAACACTGCTGATGGAAATAGTAGTTTTGAAACTTACTGAAAGTTCTATGATGAACATAAAAATGTGCCTCATTTCATGTGATGGAGGCAAGTAAATTTGCCACTACAACACTATGTTGTAAGGAGACAGAATGACATTGTAGAAAGAAGATTAAAATAAAATTATAGAAAATTCAGTTCTATCTGGATTCTGAGACAATTTTCTGGATATTAATTGCAAAATGAGGATATTCAGCCAAGTGATTTTCCAAAGTGTTTTATATTTCTGAAATTCCACTCCATTTCTACTGAACGTAGAGAAGTTGGGTTTGAGTTCCACAATTGTGTTCCCTTGGTCTATAATGCTATGAAACATCAAAATTTTTTCTTAAGAAAAGCTGAGAATGCATCTCCATGAGAGTCTGAAAGGGAAAAACAGTTCCCTACGTTAGTCTACAGTAGAGTCTTCTGAAAAAGCATAAGGATGGGGTAGTAGAGAAATTTTTAAAGGCCCTAATCCAAAAGACTCTCAATTCTACTTTCATAATAAAAATAGAAATTCACATTCTAGAGCACTGGGGCTGCTGTGCATATGAAGATACTTAGGGTAGCCAGCCCCACTTACAACCGGGGATTTTTTTTTCTCCTTTGTCTATTGCTGTTCAAGCAACAGGGTCTATACATAAATATCTACTAATATCGCCAGGCATGGTGGTGCCCAGCTATCACGAGGCAGGAGGGTCACAAGTGTGAGTCAATCGTGGGCAATTTACAACTTAAAGAGACCCTGTATCAAAACCTTTTATAAAGAGTTAGGGGTATAGCTCAGTGCAAAGACTCTGCGTACAATCCCCAGGAACTCCCCCTACAAAAAAAGCAAAAAAAAAAAAAAATCACTAAAACCAGAGCTGATAATTCTCTGGGTTTTACACAGTAATTTAATTGGATAATTTTTTTTAAAACATAAAAAGTTTACTGAGAAGTTAGGAGATAGACAATTCGCTGGATTATTTTACCATCTAAACTTCATAACAATCATCTGAACCAATAGGCCTTAGTCTTTTTATTTGTAAAGTACAGAAGAAAATAGTGGAGTCTATGAGAGTCCATAGATAATGCACACATTATATTAATTAAAGCATTGTGCACCATAAAGTATCTTTGACACGTGTGGAAGCTCCTCATTAGCATAGTGATAAATACATAATAAGTGTTTAAATAGGCCTACTGAATTGGCCCAAGTTCAATCAAATAGAAATGCAGATAAACAACTTTTATTTTCTAACAGCTGGTGGTCTGTGTAGGGATGCTAGTTCATTAGAGTTTTATAACAGATCTTTCACTAAACAAAGTGTAGCGTGTCCCAGGCCAAGAATGGAGAGCAGTGCAGCTGATCATAATTGGTGAGATTACCACATTAATAAAACGCTGGTGAAAAAGACATGTCCTGGGAGGAAATACGAAGAAGAGCGAAGAAGGCAGAATGTTCACTAGAGAAGTGCAGTGGAGGAAGCGGATGTGTGAGTCAGTGCTGTCTATGTGGTTTAACAGAAAACCCTAAAATTTCAGTGCTGAATAGTAATATAATAGTATAGCTTTAGGAATTTTCTGAACAAAGTAATGAATAATGCACACCCACTCCCCCATAAGTTAGAAAATCTTTAGCTGTCCCAGATTTATTCTCAGAAATATAATTTAATAGGGAATCAAGAGTCTTGGGGATATTATTTTATCAGCTCTAGCCATCTTTCAGATCATTAATTTTGGGGGCTTGTTTGGAACTACATGACTGGGTCTCCTTGACCTTTTGTTTACAGTCATAGGTAGCTATGCACAAAAACTTATTTGATGTGAGTATATTTTTCTTTGTTTTTAATTGGCCTGATTTATGCTTTGACATTTTGTAAAGTTTTGCAGTTTGTTTACTTGCTTTTTAAAAGTTATTAACAAAAGAAAACACTTTAGTAAATACCACGGAAATAAAATGTGACTCTGGAAGACCGGTCCTTACTTCATGAATGGGTCCAGCAACACTCAAAGAATGAAACGAAATACTTGGTATACTCAAAACAATATCATATCTCAGGTTTGGACCCATTCTTATTCCACCCTGCCTTGGCTAAGGATTGTTCCAGACCTTTCTCTGCAGTTTTAATAGACCACTCATCCTGTGATGCCAAAGTCCTCCAAGAAATTGTGAGTATGTTTGCTGATTCTGGGTAAAATACCAGTCAAATTAGAACTGCAGTTCCAGTAAGCTTAGGATAATTTAGCAACTCACCCAAAAGCAAAGCCAGGTGGGAAGGTCTAGAACCAGGCTAGAAGACAGGAACTCCCTCATTTTTCACTCACGCTTTATAAAGGTGAGGAAGAGGCTAAAAGAGCAGCAGAATGAACTTCTTTTTACAAAAATACATTCGAAGGTTTTAACTGGGGAAAATTTCCTCATAAAAGCATCAGAAAGATGGTGAGGATGGAAAGATAAAGATATGAACTTCATATTGTGCTACCTTACTATATTTCCCGCTCATTTTAAAACTGAAACAAGTTTGAAAGACAAAACCTTACTAGTCTGATCTAAGGAGTTTGTCATTTTCTCCCCCTAAGGTAGCTTTTCTAATCATACATTTGAAAGTTTGCTGCTTGGTTGACGAAGTGCAGAAATTCTGCTGTATGGTTCCCTTCATCCATTGGCTACAGAGACATCGGGCTTCTTGGAGATGTTGGATATGACTGCTCCATCGGACATGGTGTTACTGTCATAGGTGTTTATGTGCATCTACACTTGTACACTGAACACATTAAATAGGTGCAGTTCTTTGACTGTTGATTATACCCAAATAAAGCTGTTAAAAATAGAAGACTGAAGGGAGCCAAGAGCCTGCAGGGGAGTTGGGACTGTATGCGAGGACAGGGGACTGTGCCCCTGGAGGTTCCACTAGCCTCAGTTCACCACACCCAGCTTCTACCTCTCAATTTAGAGAGCCAAGAGCCTGCAGGGGAGTTGGGACTGAGTGAAGTAAGTCCCGATGGCCCGGGGAGAGTTGGAGATCTAAGCTCTGGTGATTAAGTTTCTAGCGAGCTACCAACACTGGACTGGGCCTAGGAAGTTCCAGGGCCTCAGCCCGCCACACCCAGTGGCCTTCTTTCAGTTCAGGAGGTGGAGACCACACAGGGGGACTCTAGGCCTCTTGGGCTGGCCTGGAGAGAGCTTAAGACAAGCACTCCCAGCAGTTGAATTCATATCCACCCCCCTAGGTCAGGGGATTACACCCTGGAGGTTCCACCACCCCCAGTTCAACATGCACAGCTTATGCCTCTCAATTTAGGGAGCCAAGAACCTGTTGGGGGGGCCAGGACTGCTCCAGGAGCTGAGGGTTCAGGAGGTGATACACAACACACCCAGAGGAAGATTTGGAACAACGCTCAAAGCAAGGAAATATAGAAAAATGACAAAAAGAAAGACCAAAAGGCAGGCTCAAATCTCTAACCTATCCCAAGAAAGCCTAGGAGCCATGTACATAGAAGAAAATAGAAGCCATACACCTGAAATGACTAAAGTGATATCAACTGAAATAAAGAAGCAACTAGGGGAAGTTATGGAGAAATTCAAATCAGAAATAATTGCCCAGGTAAAAGAAGAAATGATAAAAGTAGTAAAAGTAAGAGTGAACACATCTAGTGAAGACAGACACAGCTAAAAAATTAAGGAACAAAGCAAACAGATACAATCCCTGAATGAACAGTATAAATAACAAACAGAATACATAAAGCAGATTCAAAGAGACATACAGGAAATCAAAAATTCTATTGAAAGCTGCCAAAACCACCTCAATGAAAGTGAACATAGAATTTCAGACCTCAAAGATAAGATCACAGCTAGAGAACAAGAAAGATCTTTTAAAAATAACAAAGAATCAGGAAATAATAATTCAACAGCTGCAAGATGATGTAAAATAATAACATAAGATTAATAGGGGTACATTAAAAAGAAGGGGACAGCCCAAATTATATCAAGAGGATATTTGGAATTTCCAAAGATGGCGGACTGGTAGGTAGCAGGAGAGTGATCCTCTCTGAGAGAGACAGCTTAAATGCCAGAATTTAACACCCTGGAGAGACCCAAACAGAGAGAGATAGACTCTCTCAACCCAGGAAGAAACTAAAGTTAAAAAAACCGCTAAAATATGAGGTCCCGGAGCTACCATTAGTGAAGCTAAGATCAGCAAGCACGGCGCCCTCCTCGAGCCACCTGAATTCTTGCCTGAGACTGACCTGATGGACTGAACTGCACCAATGCAATTGGCTTGAGCGGCCGGAGAGTGGAGCTGAACAGCCCTGCGTGCAGCTCGCCCGGACACAGCCTTGCACACAACCCACCCAGAGGTACTGTGAATTTGCGCCCCAGCTGTGCTGGGAGCCCAGCAGTTCTCAGGGACTGGCATCAACAGGTGGTGAGTGATGGGAATAAGACCCTCCCATGGGAAAGGGGAAACCAACTGGATGACATGTTGGATTTGGGCAAGACAGCCTTAACTCCAAAAGGAAGTGGCTTCAGATGGTTGCTCCCCTCACCAAGCAGATTGGTGGAATCTGCTTGGATTGGGCCGTGCCCCTGGCCGGGACCAAGTGGGTTGCTACAAACTCGCTGAACACAGCTGCACACTGACCCAGTGAAGGCCTGCAAGACTGGCCTGGAGGGGAGGAGCCAGCGCACACTGCCCATGCTTGACTTCAATCTCTGATAGCGGACGGCAGAGGGCAGAAGCTCCTAGCCTGTGCCCTCTAGAGGAACTTTAACCAACAAGAAAAGGGGCTGGAAATTGTACTACACACTTGTATGGAAGGAACCAAAAACATGGTGAGAGGGAGAAATAAGAAAAAACTCCCAGCCCCCAACCCTGAGAACATTGATCCAGGAGAGGTAAATACAAAAGAGATTGAGGGCAGCAAACATGCAACATCAAACACAGTGTTAGCAGACATAAAAAGATATCTTCAGGACCTCATAAGTGGAATCAAAATTAAAATATTAATTCAAATTAAACAAGAGATAAGTAGATTAATAAAAGAAAAACTGGGCACCTCTCAAGAAGACAGAGACAGAAGAATGGAGGAACACAAAAGGAGAGAAACATTTAAGGAAGAATACAAAAAAACCCCCTAGAATTCATGAAGCAAATTCAAAGAGATTATCAGGAAACTAAAGACTCCATAGAAAGTTGGCAAAACTGCTTGAAAGAAACCAAAGATAGACTATCAAAAATTGAACACAGGCTTGCAATGTGTGATCATGAAAGGGAAGATATCTTAAAAATAACAAGGGAGCAGGCAGTAACTATACAAAGACTAGAAGATGACAAGAGGATCTATAACTTAAGAATAAAGCATGTGAATGAAAAAGCAGGAGTCAAAACATAGGAATTGCAAAGGCTATTCACAGAAATTATTAAGGAAAATTTCCCAAGCATAGAAAAAGGAAATGATATGCAGATGTATGAAGCATACAGAACTCCAGCCACCTACAACCCAAACAGAGCTACACCTAGACACATAATAATCAAGATCCCAGAAATTCAATGTAAGAACAGAATACTAAAAGCCATCAGAGAAAAGAAACAGATCACCTATAAAGGAAAACCCATCAAAATCATGGCAGACGTCTCGATACAGACCATCAGGTCAAGAGAGCTTGGAGTAAAGTAATTCAAGCACTGAAGGAGAACAATCTCCAGCCCAGATTGATGTATCCTGCAAAACTCTCTCTAGAAATTAATGGAGAAAAAAGATGCTTCCATGACAAAGAGGAACTAGGAGAATTTGTGACCACCAATGCAACTCTACAAAAGATACTGAAGGACATTTTAGAGAGAGAGAAAAAGAATACGAGCATTTCAGGAACATTGGCAGAGAGGCCTCAGTGAACAGGGCAGACAGTGGAGTGGAACAGAAAAATAAACAACCAATGCAGAAAAACAGAATAGCAGAAATAAGGCAGAAAGGATTGTCTATAATCTCTAGTATAGATGGCCTTGAAATAGTAACATAGAGAAAGACAGGCAGAGTAGATCAGGAGGTAGAGTCCATTGAGCTGCTCTATATAGGGAGGCAGTGGGACCCAAAACAAGCAGTGCACCCTATGAGAGTGAAAGGGGAGGAACTGTCTAAAAAAGGGAGGCAGAGGATATTGTTAATTGGGTAACAAGATTTAAAATTTACATTATTCTCACCACTCTGCTTGGATGGATTACGTGCTGCTCCAGTTTGTCTACTTACGCTAGACTTGACATGGTCAGATATCCCAAAAATAAGAGGCCATATTATGGTAATCATCCCTAATTTCCTATCAACTTAATCTGAAGCCCTTTATAACTTATACTGTCTTATTATGACTGATCTTACTTGAATCTGGGTTGTTAGATTACTACTTTATATTGACCGATTTTATTTAAATCTGTTATGATGGATAGCATCAAGTCTAAAAGTATAGGCAACCACAGCAGAGATGACAAGATTCACTAAGATACCCACTCTGGTTTGATTATTACTTGCTTTTGAAGTCTTACAATGTTTCCAATGTTTTGTTTTTATTAATGTTGTTATATCCTGCTGAGACCTCATGGTAACCATTGTAGATCACCTTGTATTGTGGTTATATATGACTTGTTTGCTTCATGCTTTTCTAGGAATTGTTTTGTTTTATCTTGCTTTGTTTGTTTTTACCTCTAATACAGAAAGGTTAGATATACATGTACAGACTCATGCATGTGTAGACCTTATAAACAGTTTACAAGAACCAACTATATAACACATTGAAATGAACAACTACTTTGAAGAAAAAGAGACACTACAGTACCCAGTGCTGATTCCATAATGTCATGATGTGCAATCCAGCAAAATTATCATTCTTTGTTCAAAGTGATTTTAGCTTGTTTTGTTTTGTTTAAGTTCAACACACATGAAGGTATGGACAGCTGTTTTGAGGAGAATGAGAGACACTATGAAAGCCATTCTCAGCTTCCCTATTGTCTGGCCTTGAAGACCTGAAACTCCCTCCTCGTCCTGGTCAGATCAATTCCATACTATGTTGTTTCATGTGAATTCCCTGTATGTGACAACATGGACAACTATTTGGAAGAAAACAAGGGTCAATACTATAGAGAGTGAATATCTCCAATTGTCTAGTTTTGGAATTTATGTCCCTTACATTGCTTTCTTGTGATCTGCTTTATTCTGTTTTGTTGCATTTAATTTTACTCTTTTGATATAATTGCATGTATATTTGAGTGGGTAAGATGGATGACCATATTGCTGATATTTTTTTTTTGTCAGTTCGTGGAACAGAACTGACAACAGACTCACTGTTTGAATGCCTACTTTACATGTTTTAACTTTATAATTTGAACAACTATTTCCAAGAAGTCAGTAGGTAATTTGTCAAGTAATAATCTCTTAGCATTTTTGTTGTTCTTTTCCTTTTTTCCTTGGAATTCCATATTGTTGCTACCCTTTATTCTGTTTTGTTTTTTTTTCTTTTTTCTCTTTAAATAAAATTTAAGAAAGAGGATACTTACAGATGTAATAGCTGAAAACTTCCAAAACATGAGAATGCAGACTGACATTTGGATAAGTGAAGCATATAGGACTCTAAATAGCCATAACCAAAATAAAACCACACCCAGACACATAATAATCACCATCCCAGAAATCCATGATAAGAACAGAATACTAAAAGCTGTTAGAGAAAAAAGACAGGTCACCTATAAAGGAAAACCTATCAGGATCACAGCAGACTTCTCAACACAAACAATGAAGTCAAGAAGAACATGGAGTGAAGTATTTCAGATGACAAAGGAAAACCACTTCCAACCCAGACTGATGTACCTTGCAAAACGGTCCTTCAAAATGGATGGATAAGTAAGATACTTCCATGACAAAGAACAGCTGAAAAACTTCATGAACACTGAACAAACCCTACAAAAAATACTGAAAGATATTCTAGATGCACATGGGATTAAACCACCAAGCAAGGCAGACAATTAATTAGAATAGAAAGCTAAAGATACAACAGCAGAAAGACAACATGTCAACAATAAACCAATATATATCAGTTATAACCATTAATGTAAGTGGCCTCAACTCACCAATCAAAAGAAACAGACTGGCAGAATGGATCAAGAAACAATATCCAACCATATGTTGTGTACAAGAAACCCATCTAACTCAAAATGAAACCCATAGACTGAAAATCAAAGGGTGGAAAACAATACTTCATGCAACAGAATACAAAAAAAAAAAAAAGCAGTAGTAGCTATTCTGTTTCCAGACAATGTGAACTTCAAACCAAGAATGATCCAAAGAGATAAAGAAGGTCACTACATACTAGTTTTGGGAAAACTTGAAAAGGAAGAGATAACAATCTTAAATATATATGCACCAAATTCCAGAAGACCCAGCTATACAAAGCAAATATTAATGGAAATGAATAATCAAATAAGCAGTAACACAATTATAACAAGAGATTTTAACATGTCATTGACACAAAGGGACAGATCAGA
>PVJX010008888.1:0-63364 GCA_004027295.1 Dolichotis patagonum
TGAATTCTAGTTTTTTTCTGAATTCTTCATTAAATTTTTCTCTCCATTTGTGTTCCTCCATTCTTCTGTCTGTGTCTTCTTGAGAGGTGCCCAGCCCTTCTTTTATTAATCTACTTATCTCTTGTTTAATTTGAATTAATATTTCAGTTTTGGTCCCACTTACGAGGTCCTGAAGATATCTCTTTATGTCCGCTAATGCAGAGTTTGATGTTGCATTTTTGCTGCCCTCAATCTCTTTTGTATTTACCTCTCCTGGATCAATGTTCTCAGGGTTGGGGGCTGAGAGTGGTTTCTTATTTCTCCCTTTCATCATGTTTTTGGTTCCTTCCATATAAGTGTACAGTGTAATGCCCAGACCCTTTTCTTGTTGGTTAAGGCTCCTCTAGAGGGCGCAGGCTAGGAGCTTTAGCCCTCTTCCATAGGTTATCAGAGATTAGAGTTCACCCACGGGCAGTGTGCGCTAGCTCCTCCCTTCTGGGCCAGTCTTCACTGCATCAGTGTGCACTGATCTCAGGTAAGTAATATTGAAGCGACTCACTGGGTCCCTGCCATGGGCACGACCTAGTCCAAGCAGATTCCACCAATCCGTTCAGCAAGGGGAGCAACCAGCTGAAGCTACTTCCTTCTGGAGTTAGGGCTGTCCTGCCCAAATCCAACATGTCGTCCAGTCGATTTCCCCTTTCCCGTGGGAGGGTCTTACTCCCATCACTCACCGTGTGTTGATGCCGGTCCCTGCAAACTGCAGGGCTCCCCGAACTCTGACTTCAGCTCAGCTGCCGTGGGAATTCACGGTGCCTCTGGGTCGGTCGAGTGCAGGGCCAGTCTGGGCGAGCTGCACACAGGGCTGTTCAGCTCTGCGCTCTAGCGGCTCAAGCCAGTCACTTCAGTGCAGATCGTTTGTTCAGGTCGGGCAGGAATTGAGGTGGCTCGAGGAGGGCGCCGTGCTCGCTGATCTTAGCTTCTCTAATGGTAGTCCCAGGACCTCATATTCGAGTGGTTTTTTGCACTTTAGTTTTTTTCCTGGGTTGTGAGAGTCCATCTCTATCTGTTTGGGTCTCTCCAAGGTGTTTTATTCTGGCATTTGAGCTGTCTCTCTCAGAGAGGGTCTCTCTCCTGCTACCTACCAGTCCACCATCTTGTCTTCCTCTGACAAATCATTAGTCAATGTTACACTAAATGGGTAGAAAGAAAGAAATAAAGAAAGAAATACCTAGGAATCAATCAAACAAAGGATGCATTGAAAACTACAGCACTCTGAAAAAGGAAATGTTAGTGGAAATGACCATATTTCCAAAATTGTTATACAGATTTAATGCAGTCCTGATCAAAATTCCAACACTGTATCTTACAGAATCTGAGAAAAGAATCCTAAAATTCATCTGGAACCAGAAGAGACCTAGAAGAATAAAGGAAGGTCTGGGCAACAAAGATAAGACAGGGGGTATCACAATCCCTGACTTGAAATCATATGATAAATCTACCATATAAAAACAGCATGGTATTGGTAAAAAGAAACAGACCCAAAGATTAATGGAACTGATTAGAAGATGCAGAAATAACTGCAGGTGTACCAAGCCACCTTATCTGTGACTCACTCACTGGAAGAAAGGTGACCTCTTTAATAAATGGTGCTAGAAAAACTGACTGCACATGCAAAAGATTAAAATTGGACCGACATCTTTCACCATGCACTACACAAAATTTGAAATGATTCAGAGATATAAATATTAAAACAAACCTTAGATCTGCTGGAAGATAGAATAGTTAAAACTCTTAAAGACACTGGTGTAGGCAAAGATTTATGAATAAAACCCCAATTACACAGAAACTACCACAAAGAATCAATAACTGGGATCTCATCTTATTAAAAAGCATTTGAACAGCAAGAGAAACTACTGACAGAGTGAAGAGACAACCCACAATGTGGGAATACATGTTTGTCAGCGATTCCTCAGACAAAGGATTACTATCAAGAACATATAAAGAATTCAAAAACATCAGACCTCCCAAATTTAAAGACCCAAATGAGAAATGGGCATCTGAGATGAGTACACACTTATCAGATGAAGAAATACAAACAACAAATAAATATATGAAAAAATGTTCAATATTACTGTTTAGTCAAGAGATACAAATTAAAACAACACTAAGATTTCACCTCACTGCAGAAAGAATAGCTGTGATCAAGAAATCAACCAATAACAAATTCTAGAGGCGCTGTGGGGAAAAAGGAACCCTTCTCCACTGTTGGTGGGAGTGCAGACTGGTGCAACCACTGTGGAAGTCGGTGTGGAGATTCAAAAAACTAGGAGGTTCCGTTTGACCCAGCTATTCTTCTGGATATCTTCCCAGGAGAATTAAAAGCATTGTGCCATAGCAATATCTGTGCACACATGTTTATATCAGCACAATTGGTAATAGCCTGATCTTGGAGAAAACCCAAATGCCCCTTAACCAAAGAATGGACAAAAAAGATGTGATATTTTTATACAATGGAGCACTACTCAACCATAAAGAAGGATGAGCTTGCAACTTTTGTAGGTAAATGGATGCAACTCGAGACCGTACTCATAAGTGAAATAAATCAAACTCACATGTGTAAATGTCACATTGTCTCCCTAGTGTGAAAATCTGAAAATGTAAATAGGATCCAAAATGTACAATAGATATTATAAAATGGGAAGAAGTTTCAAAAGGAAAGAAACTGGGATGGATGAGTGGAGAAAAGAAGGAAGCAAAAAGCAAAAAACACATGTGTGTGTGTGTGTGTGTATATATATATATATACACACACACATATATATATATATATTTATGATAGTTAAACAGTTATACTATTAATTTTTCTTAGTCCATTGAAAAGAGAGGTTTGTGCTAATACTGTTCGGATGATTAAGTCCTGATATCTTGTCCTGAGTACCTAATTTAAAGATAACAGCATGCAATGTATTAATCATTTTTATTCTCTTATCTTGTTTTGAAATTTTGTTTTATCTTTTCTCTTTAAATAAAAAATATGGCCTCATCAATTGAGACACCAATAATATGGTGCTATTGGAACCAAAAAAAGGCTCCCAAAAGTCTCATGTTAAGAGGTTGGGCTTAAGAGAGATTTTGGAAGGTGATTGATCTTTAATGAGTTTATAGCTGTTAGGAGGTAGGGTCTGCTCAAAGGAGGCAAGTCAATGGGGTTGTGACCTACATGGGTATCCTCTCACCCCTGTCACCTCCTCTCTGTTTTCTGGCCATGATGCAGTGAACAGTTTTCTTCTGCCATACTCTACAACCATGCCATTCCTGCCTTGGAGCCAGCCAGTGATTAAAGCCAGTGAAACTGTGAGCCAAAAGAAACCTCCCCTTTAAGCTGTGAGTGATGGTCATTTTGTTCCAGGGAGGAGAAAGGAGACTAATGTATGGCCACATGAAAATGGTGGCTTAAAAATTGCATCTGTAGTTGCCTATGAAAAATTTGTTTGCCAAGAAAAGAGCCTCCCAAAATGAAATTATGGAAAACTTGTTGAATTAAAGGGAACCACAAATCATATATAGAATCATAGACTTTGTGGATTGTGCTGTTGCCTAGATCAAGTGATATTACTATATATTCCATTCATGCAATTGTGTTCTGAAGAATATCTTTGGATATTTTGAGTTAGTGGTAATCTTCCTAGGAAGAATAGGGAATCCATTCTTTAAACATTTATATCACCACTGAGCTTTTATTTTCTTCTTTTTGGTGCTAGAGATTTACCTAAGGGCTTCACACATGTTAGACAAATCTAACACAGATTTGCCTCCCCAGATCTAGACATTTACATCATAATAAAGACTTTTAACTTGTAGTATCCCCACGTTTTAAAATTAATGGATTGAGCCAGTTTTAGTCTATTTGGAAATTAACTAATTTGGTTAGGTTGACTGAGTGAGTTTCACTCTATTTTTGAGCTTTAGATAGAAGCAAAGGATTAATAGAATTATCTAATAATTTTCCTTGTCACAAAATATTGGATCAGCTTCTTCTTTTCCCTTTCAGGGAGCCACTAGTTGGTGAGTGCCAAATAAGATTCTTTAGGAGGTGCATACGCTACTTTTCATTTCTCTACTGTTGAAGATAAGGTCTACATCTTGGAATTAAACTTGGACTAGAAAGAGTCCAATTTGCTGGTGTTAAGGGAAGAGTTCCAGGAGGGCATTGCCATGAAATCCCTGCTCTGGGAGGCCAGGCATCTGATTATTTGGCCTTTAGAGCTGATCTTGAGAGACTCTGGGTCTCTCTAAAGTTCCTTATATTTGCAGTGATAAGCAAATGTTTCTGTAGGTCATCCATTAAAGCCTCAGGGTAGTTATCAATTATTTTCTAATCAAGGAAGCCATTTAGGAACTCACCAAGAATGTGCCAGGAAGACACATACAAAGAGGGGGAATGCAGCAGGGTATTGGGAGTGACCAAAGGGCCCTAGAGAGGAGATGATGATAACCAAGTCCCTTCTGGTGGGCTCTGTAGGACCTGGCCCTGCCCAACTCTCTGCTCATCTCATTGGCTTTTGGGGCCTTCTGTTCCTGAACACATCGTCATCCTCTTTGCTGCTGTAGCCATCTACAGGGACATGGCTCTTTTACCTTATCACTGATATCACAGTTCCACTTCTACTGCCCTAAGAGTTCTTCCTCAATCCCCAACCTTAAATCATCCTCCTCCACCCAATCACTTTCTAGACTATTATCTAGGACTATTTCTAGCACTTCTACTCTCTTTATTTTGTTCAGTAATTTGACCACTTGGATATTTTCTTTCCTTCTTTCCTAGATTTTGTTTTACTATGAAACTTCTGTTTTTTATTAGGAGTACATGTTTCACCTACTTAATGCTGACTTGATTTTTCCTAGCCTCTTGGAAATTATCTACCACTTAATAGTACTCAATAAATATTAACTCACTGAATGAATATATAAAAAAGAGTCAATTATAAACTTACTACATCAAGACCTAGATTTGTCCTTTGGAATCAGTATCATGAAGCCACCAAGAACTTTGAAGGACATGAGCTTTTACCCTACTTGCAAGCTATCTTACCTGCTACAGAATCAGATGTACTGACAGAAAATCTAAGACTACTAGGACTGAGGTAAAGGACAGTTTACTACTCATTGTAGTAGCAGTAGACAAAATATCACCTTTTGCTGTAGTTTCCTAAGCTAAAATTTCCACAGGAGACTATAAAGAGGCTAAGGTATCTGTGTACACACAGAAGGTACGTTACAGGAAAGGGACCTTGTGCTTGGGAAATGCAACTGTTTTATAATGAGCAACAAGCCTTCCTGACCATAATGCTGGAGGGTGACATATCTTTATTACACTGGACAGTAAACAATTCTGCCCTATATTCTAGAGGGAAACAACTATATTTTAGTTAATTCCCTCATTCCTGGGACAAAATAGCACACACAACTTATAGGATGAGAGATTTAATTTGGCTCACTGTTTGTAGAGGTTTCAGCCCATAGCTGACTGACTCAAGGCAGGACAGTATGGCAGAGAACCATGACAGAGAAGAAGCAGCTCATGGCGTGGCATCCAGGAAGTAGAGATATGGTGAAGGGAGGAGTAGGGCAGAAAGAGAGACCCTTCCAGGTGACATCCCCAGAGGCCTATTTCTTCCAATCAGGCTCCATCTCTCAACATCACATTTAGCTAAAAACTCATTAATGGACAAATCCACTGGTGATTATTTATTCTTGAGTGTCACTTTCCCATTCTATGATAGAATCACTCCTCCATGATCCCTCACCACCTCCCTTCCAATCTCCCCATCTGTGATAACCTGAGACATTAGGGAGACATCTGGATACAAACCATAGCAAACTATCTCTGTATTTAAGCAATTTTTTTCTCAAGGATGTTTGATTGAATTTTTTATGATCTTTTAAAAAGCATCTTTTAACAGGTAGTCCAGAAAATATGCAGTCAGTGTATCTGTAAGAAAGATAAGCAAATGTGGGGACAATCCTGGGAGAATTTTCTCCTAACAAAGTCTCTCCTCCTGGTCTATCTTTCACTAATTATCCCTTCATTTCATCTCCTCTCCCATCCCAAGAAAAGTTCAAATAATGTTTGATTAATGGAAGACTTACTTTACCCTATCTCACAAACATTCTTTTCTTTAGAGAAATAGCATTTCAAAACCTGACTCATTCTCAATGGAGTGGTCATGTGAGGAGCCCTGTTTGAGGATTGCAGAGTTGTTTATATTAAACTTGGGTGCCCATCAGTTAGCAGGCTCCGTTATAATGCCTAAGGGCATACCAGGCCATGTCGTAAAAATGGAACACTTCCTGGATAACAGATTTTTAGAAATGAGGAAAGGTCTATTAACTTTTTATTTAAATAAACATATATTATGCATTGAATATGATATAAGTCGAGTGTTTTAAAGATCAAAAAAAGATTTCTTTGGGAAACACTGCCATTTCCCTCTGCCCCAGAGTACAGATGAACTTTTATTTACCACTGAGTGGGAAAATTTAAAAAGCCCTTTTATGGTACAGTATTTTGAAAACTATGGGTCATGATCTGGTAATGTGTTGTAAAATCATTCAGGTGAGTCTTGGTTAACAATTAATAATAACATTAATAGAATGGACAATATCAGAGAGTATCATAAAGGTAAATATTCTATGAAACATTTATATCAGATTGTGTATGTGAGTGAGCTGGGTTGAAATATTAAATATATTTTTCACTGCTGTCATGAAAGTTTAAAATCTACAGTGGAGGATACTATAAAGCTAAAAATTATTATTTATAAACATCCTGCGCTCTATTGAAGAAATCAGATATATGAACAAAATTGATGCCAAATGGTGATAAAGACTTAGGAAGCAGCCTCTCAAATTTCCAAATGGCAAACCTGGAAAAAATGACAAGTAGGATGACAAATAAAAACTTCAAATAATCTCAGGCTAAGTCAGAGAACTGTGAATGGTTATATGTCATCAATGTTAAGTCATGATTTTTTATTTGAAAAAAATTCCACCAAATTAATTACTGTCTCTAGACCAAGGTTATAATCTTGACCAGGGTCAAGATTATGACAGCTCTGTATTTACTGTGTAATTCTTCATATCTGCAGAGTTTTCTTCAGTTTGGGGGGTTCATTCGAAGAAAAATTTATACTCGTGGTAGGGAGCATTTGGAAGGTTACTTGCAATGTGGAACTTTTACTTGGACAAGAGAACACTATGGAACTAAAAGCAATATTTATTGATCACATGTTCTATTTCAGGCAGTGTACACATCTGTGAGTATATATTTGGAAAGTATCACCTGAAAAAGAGAGGGAAGGAATAGAGATCCACTTCAGACTGCTGCCAGTGCTGTGGCATTATCCTGGCTGACACTTACTGAGTGACAGCTGGGCACCAGGACTGTATAGATTCATTCCAACATTTTCTTCCAACAGTTCAAGAACAACAATGATTTATCAAGGTCTGACTGTCAAACATGATGTAAAGCTTTTCTCCTGGACTATTTTATTGAATCGTCCCAACCATCTTTTGAAAAGGTACTGTTTTATTCCCACTTGTGAATGAAGGGAGTGGGCCTTAGGGAGACAGTACTTGGCTTGGCATTGCATAGTTGTTAAATGGTATACTTTGGCCCACTGTGAGGAGGAAGTTTTTAAGCATTGTAACTGCCTCAAAATGGGTGTGCTATTGTTTGATGAAATGAGGTCACTGGTCTTGGTAGAAGATTTTCTAATTGATCAGGATATTGGAAGTTGAAGTCCAGGTGCAGGAAGATGACTTCAGGCAGGTGTGTTAAGGAAGACAGGACACTTACACTGGTCCTTGAAGGAAGACTAAGAAGGTGACAAAGAAGTTAGAGAGAAGCCTTTGAAGGGAGCTTCACAGTGGCAGGTAGGTGCAGTGTGCCCTAGCGAGATCAAGGAGGGTTGTCTGCCAGGTTAACCCTTTCATCTATCCTTTTGTTTTGTGTTTTTCACCTTCCCATTGTGCCACTGATGCCAGCAACCCACCTGCTCCCCTCCTGCACCCCTTGGTAACTTAGCATGAGGCTGAATCCTGGGTGTTCTAATAATGATAATTCTGCATCTTGTGTATCTATTGGGCAAGGTGAGTGTGAGTGTGTGTGTTTCCTTTAGCTGAATTGTCCTACATGGAGTTGAAGAGGTGAGAGTTAGATTCTTGTTAAAAGCTCTCATTTAGTTTTAAGTCCCTCCCCCCTTCAGTTGCCCATCACTTCTTTCATGTGCTCATTTTCACTGATTGGACTTCTGATTTGCTCAGGCCTCCCTAGTGAGAGATTTTTGGGAAAGTCATTGTGGGAATCACTGCTCTAATGTGGTCCAGCTTGAGGTCTGAGAACTTGGTGGTGATCCTTTGATTTATCTTGGACTTGTGTCTGTCACTTGTTGTCTACTGTTGTGTACAAGTTATTACAAACAAGAGATGTAAAGTAACATCCATTTATCAGCTTACAGTGCTGTATATCAAAAGATTGAGAGAGCTTTTCTGGGTTCTCTGCTTGACATGATTTTTTTTAAGATTGAGTCTTGCTATGTTGGCCAAGTGAGCTTTGAACTCCTTGATTCAAGTGATCCTCTTACCTCAGTCTCCTGAGTAGCTGGGAGTATAGGCACACACTCTGGCGACCAGCTCAGGTTCACTGAGATCTCATAAGACAAAACTAAAACCATAGGGTTAGCTAGGCTGAGCTCTTCTCTGAAGGTTCTGGGAAAGAATTCGTTTTCAGGCTCACTTGGATTAAGGTAGGTGCTGTATTATCTGAGGATTTGTCCTCTCTCTCTCTATAGATATAGATATAGATATAGATATAGATATAGATATAGATATAGATAGATATATATAGATATATATAGAATTCCAATACATATATATAGGAATTCTAACCCCAACGTGAGGTATTAGGAGGTAGGGCCTTTGGGAGAGGTAATTAGGTCATGGGGATGGCGCCCTCAGAATAGGGTTAGTGTCCTCAAAAAAGAGGCCTGAGGGAGTGTGTTTGTCCCTCTGCCAGCTAAGAATGCAGTGAAGTCTCCACCTATGAGAAAACTCCACTTGACATCAGATCTGCTGGCACTTGGATCTTGGACTTCTTAACCTCTAAAACTGGGAGAAATGAATTTATCTTGTTCATAAGCCACTTAAATTCTTATATTTTGTTATAGCAATCTGAATGAACAAGCAGACTTTTTTTATGATTGTGGGATGGAGATCCCTGTTTCTTTGTTGGTTGTCAGATGGGGATACCCTTAGGTACTCTTTGCCATGAGTACTCTTTGCCATGTGACTTCTTTCACATCATTCCTTTCCATGTGACTGGAAGTTTTCTGATCTGAGAACACTACTTTTAAAGGGCTTCTGTGATTGAATTAAGTCCAACTGCATAATTTAAAGTCAATTGCAAAATTCCTTTTACCATATAACCTTAATCTCATAATCACAGTGATGATATCACATCACAGATCCCACCATGCTCAAAAGGGAAAGGATAAACAAAGGCAGAAGTCACTGGTCATCCTGTGACTCTATCTACTGCATCTGGCAAACACAATTCTTTGCTCTTCACCATTTGTTGCCCCACTGGTTCTTTCACTAGTTTATTTTCCTACTAAATTTCTTCCTGCTTGGACTGTACAGTGCCAGATGTATGGCATGACCTCATTTCATAAGTAATGCATTGCTGTATTCTGGCTCCACAGATAACAGCAGTACCACCTGAAGAGGGGACAGAGCTGGGTTCATTGCTTGCTGTTGTAGAGAGAACACCACCTGGCCAGAACTCTGGTGGTGTCTCAGAGTGGGAAGGCCAGGTCAGACTTTATTGGAGAGTCAAAATTTGGTTGACGGCCCATCTTCTAATGTGTATGCAGGTGAGAAGGTGGGGTAGTCTAGGACCAGATATGATGTGGGTTCTGCATTACTGACAGCAGTGAGGTGAGGACTTTTGATTTTGAATAAATCAGTGCAAGCAATCAGTGGTCTTTCATGGGAGAGTTGGTAGGTCTTTTAGGAAATTCTAGCAGTGAACAATCAAGACATTTTTTCCTAGACAAGAGTGCTACAGATGATGTCATGCTCACATGCAGGTAAGCTGTGGGTATGATATGTGAGTACGTAGTCACAGGCTGCACCCCCTAAGCTGTGTGTGAGAGTACAGGATTCTAATTTTCTTTTGAAATTATAAATATTAATTTATGTGATTCTACAACATAATAATTTTGAGACATGAAAAAGAAAACAAAAGTTTCCCAGAGTTTATATTTAAAATATTTTTGTCTACTGTTCTATTCTTCAGTATTGTATTCTAGCTGGACATGGTGCCACATGCCTGTAATCTCAGTACTCAGGAGGCTGAGGCAGGAGGATTGCCATGAGTTCAAGGGTAACTTGGGCTGTATAGTGAGTTGAAGTTCCGCTTGCACTGTACAGCGAGACACTGTCTCAGAAAAACAAACAAAAATTTTAAAAAATTCCATTTGTATTCTTCTGCCATTAAATGATCCTCAAAGATACAACTTTAATGAGTATATTGTATTCTTTTCTGTAGATGTGACATGGTATTCTCCTCCACTCCCTATTATAGGAGTTTCAAGTAATTTTTAAAAAAAAAATTACAAAGTACAACTTTGTACTTTCTACGATAGATCCCTAGATGTGAAATTTTTGTGTTACAGAATATGAAAAAAATGTAAGGCTTTCTACATATATTATCAAGCATAGGTCTAAGAAGATTATACGATCATTTCTTTCAAACTAGCCTGAGTAATTTGACCTCACTGCAACCTTTCGTGATGCTATTAGTTTTTGGTTCATTCATTGGTGGGCTGAGTCATGTGAACTTGCCAATATCTGGATATTTTTGATTCACAAAGTCTATCATTTTCATGCAGTTGAACCTAAAATATTAACAACAGACATTAAAATATCAGCCATACACTGGGCCCTTACTTTCTTGGGGTGGCTGAGGAGGCACATGTCCCCAGGCAGGGGTGGCCAGGGCTGGCCTGCTCTTTCTTGGCTGGCCTCTGCAGGAAGATTGGCTCCAAGTGCTTCATTTCCAGGTGCTGCAGATATGGCCATATTTGGAGTTATGCTTCCGGGTAACATTTTGTTTTTGAATCTGGGAAAGAATTCGTTTTAGAAGAATTTTCTCCAGGTAGGAAAGAATAAGGTTTTGGTGTCATTGCACTTTTCTACAGAAGAGACAAGCACTGGAGTAACTTGGGGATTTGCCGTTGTTAGTAAGATAGAGAAGAAATCAGTGGCAAATTGTTGCCTCAGGGTTTCTTAATAATGTCTTCATTTACTGTGACCCGGTCACCGGCTGACTTCAAAGACCTCTGTGGCATCTTTCCCCCAATATGGAACCTGATTTTTGCCTCAAGGTGGTCTCCACGAATGAGCTCGGAAGCCACCGAAGGCGTGAACGCTTGGTGTTTCTGCCAGTCTGCTGCTGTAATGTTGTTCTCTTTCAGTTCTCGCCAGCTCACGGTGCCCTTCAGCATTTTTGGCTCTTTACCAGGCAGGCTTACATTTTAAACACAAAACACAATTTTGCAATCTCATAATCATTTTCTAAAGCCAGAGTGGTATTTAGTAACGGCTTCCAACAGTTCAAGATTTGTTTGGACGTCTGTGTTGTGGCCTCTAGTGCGGGCTACCTAGGGTCGGTCCTGAGCTTTCTCTTTGAACTGGAGCACAGGAAGAGGACTGCAGCTTAGTAATTTTATGTAAAATCTCTGGTGAATATGAGTCTCCTTTGATAAATGGTGGAGGAGGAGAAATCTCTGAGCCTTACTCAGGAGCACGCGCTGAGCCAGGAGCCGTCCTTTGTGTATGTAGACTCCGTCCTCTAGGGCTGGGTTGCTGCATCAAGGACACATCTAAGTCACGGTCACTTCTCAGGGCACTGCTCCTGGTCACTGAAGGCTTCTGCTGACCCCATCTGTCTCAGACTATTTTAAGATTTCGTGCTTCTATCAGGAATTTTGTCCGCTTAAAACAAATGCTTCTCAGCCTTTCTTCTTCCTTTTCAGTCATATGGTGTCAAGCTTTGCTATGGCAAATTTGAGATATTTAGTTGTATTTTTGTCAAGTGATTTATAAACAATCTTATATCTAGATTTTTGAGATTTTTACTTCTTCCCTTTTCAGGCTAGAATGGGCTGGGTAATATTGGGAAGCGGGAAGTAGTATTTATTGTTTTTATTGTTGCTTCTCAAATTTTGACATACTTACAAAGCTCCCAGAGCCTTTGTTAAAAGTGCAAATTCTGATTCAGTAGGTATAGGTTGGTGCTGAGATTCTGCATTTTTTAAAAGGTTCTGGATGATTCAAAAGCTGCTAGTCTAGGAGCCATGGCTTATGAAATTTTACTTTGAACTCTAGAATCATGTGAGGGAATTGATTGCCAATGCCCAGGCCCCATCTCATATCCAAGAACTCAGAATTTGTTGAAATAGGTCCTAGACACAGGGAAAAATAACATTCACCAGGTAACTTCATTTTATTTCCAAAATTGATGGCCACTGAATTTGGGGGAAAGTATTAAATTGAGAAGCAGAAGCATGTTTCAATTATACTACATCCTTAGCATGTGATACTCAGAAAGATGTATTTAGTTGCTCTGGCTAGAATAGGCAATATTGATTACATTTGTGCCCACTCATCCAATTTAGTTTTAGCCATTTTACAAAACAATCCATGATTGCTGTCTACTCCATATAACATCCATTCTTAACTCCTTGCCTGGCATTAGGAATCCTTTGTATTTTGTCATCCATGATTACTGCACCTTGTACATGGACACACTATGAACTTTGTAATCATCTGCTGTGTTTAACCTGCTCCCTGTGCTCTGCAGTCTCCTTCTACTTCATCTTCTTCTCTAAGACTTCACATATCACTGGTGTGCAGCGTAGCACTTGTTATAATTTGAATATGAAATGTCCCCAGAGGCTCACGTGTTCAAGGTTAGGTTCCCAGCCTGCAGTGCTATGGGGAGGTGATGGGATCTTTACGGTGTGGTGCTCAGGGGAAATGAGGTCACTGGAACTGTGGCCTCCAAGGGGATATGGGAACTCCGGACTCCATCCTGTTTCTCTTTCCTTCCCGGCTGCCTTGAAGTGAGCAATTTTCTAAGCTACATGTTTCCACTATGAGGTGCTGTGTTTTTCTAGGCCCAAAAGCAGTGAAACCAACTGACCATGTACTGAAACTCCTGACACCATGGGCCAAAACAAAAACCTTCCTTCTTCTAAGTTTTTTTTTTCAATTATTTTGTCACAGCTATGGAGGGGGGCTAGTATACCACTCACTTCTGATTTCAGTTCTTCTATGAAACCTTCCCTCATTTCTTTTCCAGTCAGTTCAAGTCTGTTTCATGGTACTTTCACTTTCTTATATAATTTATCAGTCTTCATGTTGGTGATTTTCCTATATACCCTTTTTCAGTTCCAGACTGTGAACTCCCCGAGTGCAAAGACCATATCTTACTGTCTTTGTGTCCCTCCATCTATAAAGCATAGTGTGTTTTCACCTAGGGGAACTCATTGTACACTCACTGAAGTTGAAAGCATGGCTTCTCTGGGCTACACTAAGAATGGTATTGCGAGAGGTAGAATGTGGCCTGCGGTTTGGATGGTGAGGCCAGTGCAGTGATGGCAGACTTGGTGGGTCCAGCATGGAGTTCCTATTTCAGTCTGGAGTAACTTCAGAGTGTTCTGGACAGTCCAAGTCAGCTCTGGTTCAAAGGTATGTTATATGTACCTGACACAGGACAAGGGGCTGGCTCTGTCTCCACCTTGGAAAATTCACCTGGCATCTCAACCAGGGTTTGCTGAGAATGGCTCTGGTGCAGTGCTCATTCTTGGACCTTGTTCTAGGGTGAGTGGTAAAGAGGTCATGCATGTCAATCATCAACCAGCTGATAGGTGGAATGATTTATCCGTATGATGTCATTGACTCGTCATACTGACCTTGGAAGGTAGGTATTATCGCCCTTGTTTTAAAGATAGAAAGTGAAGCTCAGCCAGGTCAGTTATTTGTCCAAGATTGCTCATGCTTGGTACGTGATGCAGGATTTTGCTATTATATCTTACCTTCCAGTGTAAGTCAGAGTACAATGAAGGTTAATTATGCAGACTGTTATCTGGTAATGGTTGGAATTCTTAGTTTACCTCTCACTAATTTGGCAGCCTTGCCAAGATACCTAAACTCCCTGAGCCTTGGTTTCTTTATGATTGTAGTGAGAAATAGGTACCAGAAGGTGCTTAGCTTGCACTCTCACAGAAAATAGACATTTCACAAGTTGTAGAGGGATGGAGCTTTTTAATTATCCTATAGCAGGTATGGATTCTAGAATAAATTCACAAACACATTTTGTATGTTTCTATAATTCAAATTAATGTTAATGTAGATCTCCATTCTCTTGTGAGGAGTGGAAATGCTCAATGTAAGTCTCTCAGTCCCTTTCCGGTGAGTATATGTGTGGCTTAGGTAATGCCAGTATAAGGTGGCATCAGGAAACACCTGGTCCTCTATGGCATCTGTCCATGGAGAACTCATTACTCATTGGAACTACTGTTGCTGATCCACCTACAGATACTTTTCTAGTCAAGAATCCTTCCTTCTTGGGGTTTTGTCTAGGCTAACAGACAGATTCCTCCTACATAGGGTCTCACTAGTACTCTGCTGGGTTTTGCTTCCTTCCTTTGAGTCTAACCAGGAACAAGGCCTGAGACGTTTCATGTGGCACTAAGTAAAAACGTTCTCCTGTCTGTCTCTCTGTCTTTTCTTCCACATGTTTGGGGAGGGGTAGTGTTTTTCCTGCTGGGAAGGAGAAGATGCTCTCTCTTATTGCTCTCTTTCTGAAGTAGTTTTTGTCTATACTTTTCTGTTTCTCCAAGGGCATCTGTCTTTGAAACATAGAAGATAATGAATTCATTTTTTTAATCTTCTCCCTCCACAAAGTCACACCATTCCTTTAAAGCAGTGAGCCCCAAAATGCCTTAATTGGTATGTATGTGGGCGGAAAGGGGGAAACCAACAGGATAAAAAGGTGCTCATATCTGAGAGGTGCCCTCGCATCACAGCTCCACTTGGCTTCATTCTGCCCTGAAATTCTGCAAGGATCCTATGCTTGTCTTTTATTTTTCTTGTGTTCATAATCGCTTGGCATCAATAAGTCTGCAGTTTTTCTGAGTCTATCTCACTGAAGCCTGGTATGCAATTGTTTGTGTCAGTTTGGAATTTCTGATTAAATTATAAACTCACTAGAATTTCCTACAGAGCCTGTCTGTGTTCATAGGCAGAGACTCTTCCAAGAATGTTGAGTGACTCACTCATAGAGTTGCCAAAATGACCCTCGCCCTCTTGTCTTAATTTGTCCTCATTAATAGAAAGGCCGATTATGAATGTTTCTGAGTCCTTGCTGTCACTTGAGGCTAGTTCTATAAATAATTATCTCAAATTACTTGAACGGCATCTGACAAAAATTCACATAAACACTTAGGCCTACTGAGATATAAAATTTGAGTGAATATACACATGCACATGCACACACACAGTGAGATAACTTGTCTTGAAATGTGTAAACTACAGAATCTTCTTCCTGACTTGCCTGAGCCCAGGAGGGCAGCACATAATGCAATATGCATTGTGGGATCCCAAATCAGCCAGGTCTGAGCAGAGAGTCGTTTCTCATGTTGGCTAGGTTGAGCAAAGCTGGGCTTCTGATTTCTAGTCCATCAGAGAAGGAGCTTGGAACAAGAAAGGAACTGAGCAAACTCAAAACCAAAAACTCTTTTTATAAGAGAAGTGAGGTCATGGGTCAAACTACTGCCCCCAAAATTGAAGACAGGCAAATAGAATCACAACTTGCTTGATCAGAAGCCCAGGAGCGGAAATCTCTGCAAGAGTGAGAAGAGGGGAGGAAAACCTAAATTCTAATTGATGGATTTCAGAAGGCACAGTGTTGCTATTAGTCTGAGAGTTAAAAACCCTCGGAGAGTAAAAGAGCGAGTCCGAGGGTGGGAGTTTTACACTTTCATGAGTTTCACCTCCTAGAGCTTACAAGGTTCTCATAGTGAAGATCAGAGAAAAGAAATCTTGCACTTGCAGCAGGGGAAAAGAAAAAGTAGCCATTTTGAATCACACCCCAAAATTCTGTTCTTAACAAGACCTGCTTCCAAGGAAAATTATTTTGTCAGACCCTAACCTTGAGTGTCTTCTTAAGTCGTATTTGACACATGAAAGGGAATTATCCAATGCAGGTGCTTTCTGTTTTTCTGTTTTGCATTGGGGAGGAGGTGGCCAAAAGTTTTAAAAAATCGAGCAGCACTTATGAAGGTCACAGCCCAAGGACACAAGCTTACCAAAAGCCTGAGACTGAATTGGAGGATTGTACAGTGTTTGCCCCAGCTGCCACATCTTTACATGACGTCACAAGGGCTCCTGCATAATTCTAGAGGATTCCAACAGAAAGAACTGCACCTGAGACTTACTAAGCAAACTGATCCAGATTCAGACTCTAAATGCACCAGGAAGGGCAGCAGGTGGCTGAGACCCAAAAGATGGACACAGCAAGATGAATCTAGGGTTGGACAAGCCCAGCAGTAATGTGCCAAGTTCTGGACTGAACAACTAAATGTCTGTCATCATACAGATACCCAGTTGAAGAACCACATACTTCACGCAAAATTGTATCTCTGACAGGACCCATGGGAGAAAACATGTCACTAGATGTAATCATGGAATTGCAGAAAGCTTCTCCAGGCAGAGATGTTACTGGATTCTGGGGTGTTGGAGTCTCCTTGTAGAGGTGATATCTAGGTCCTTTCTGTGCTAGACAGAGAACTGAATGAAATAAGCATAAATGTTAGCAAATTTATTTACTTATTTCACATTTATTAAAGTTGGGGAAAAGACAGAAGGGTAGGGGAAGAATGGGCTCAGCAGAGCAAGTTTGGTCCTAGTAAAAAGGGAGAAAAAAGTAATAATAAAAATACACCCTACAGTGTAGTATAGTATGAGCTGCTGGGAAGAGCATTTAATGGTGACTGTCCCTTTTTTATATTTCTCACACTAGTGTCATCTAGGTCATCCTATCAAAAATTTGCCCAAGTTCTCATAAGAAGTAGACATGCAGGATTTGGGGAACCGTTCTGCACACGTGTCTGGGATCTCGTCACGCTCCCTTCCCAGTTTTAGCCACACTATCTTCCTGCCTCAGAGAAGTTTGAGTACCATCTAAAGATTGATGAGTGTTAACTAATGGTGAGCAGCCAGGGGCCCAGCCGTCCCGGGTCTGTGAAAGCGATGGTAAAAGAGTGGACTTCTTCGGGTAGCTGGGAGGAAGGGCTGGTTACTAGTGTGAAGGAGGCACTGGGTATTGCAGGCATTTTCTGTAAGCCCAGTTTTAAACAAAAATCGATGTACCCTATCTGAATGCTATCCAGTGTACAGACAGAATGAGAACAAAGCAGGGTAACAGTGGGAACATGGGCAGACATGCTAGTTACATTCATCATTTATGTAGAGTAGCAGAATCTGGGCTTCAGAAATCTATGCAAAGGTTTACAATAAATAAGATGGGGCTTGGCCCAAGTGAAAACCTCTGTCCAGGCCCTCTCTGTGAGCATGGGCTTCTTGAGTCCGTTTGCCTGTTTATAGGTCAATGTTTTATACTCAAGATGAGAGCAACGTTTCCTGATCTTGTCAGCTCTTGGATGTGGTGAAAGTGCCAGGTTAACACACAGGAAGCAGACGTGTGAGAGGAGAGAATAAACCTGGAAAAGACTCAGCTCACTCATTCGCGGTTCCTGTTTCATTGACTATGTGCCCTGTGACTATTTCTATGTGCTGGGCACTAGGGGCACAGAACCTACTAGGATTCGCAGTCCTGGGACTCACCTTACCTATCTTTTCCGACCCGGCCAGTGTCATCTGATTGTCATCAACAGCTCTGCAGAGAAGAAAGGAATTTAACAGCTGTGGAGAGCACTATGGAATAAGGATGGGGCGGGTAGCAGTTAGACCAGTGAGGATACAGAGAGGAGATGGTGTCTAGGGAGACTTTGCGGAAGAGCTGAGTTTTGAAAGGCATTTTATAGCCACAGACAAACAAAGCAGTGACACTAAAGTGAAACCCTGGCCTGCTGCAACCCAGAGCTGGTCTTTGCATCCAGTACTGGTCCTTTGTAGTGTAAAGCTCTGGGACTTGTGCATGATTCATTTCTAATAGTCACTGGTTTCATCAACATTAAATGTATAATTCAAGGCAAGCTTTATCCTTTCTTTTTTTTTTTTCTTAACAGAAAGGACATATTTTTGCAGCTTCTGTATTGTAACTTCCCCAAAGAAGCTTAAAGTAAATGCTGTGGGTTATGGAGTTGCCAGTCTAGCTACACTTGCACTGAAGTCACTTCTAAGGGGCTTTAAGTTTTTGTTTTATTTCTTCATATATTTCTAAGGCTTTTTTCTTAATGTGGAGAAAGCTCATTACTGATTGAATTAAAACAAGTATTCAGAAGCTCGGTGTGGTGGCACATGTCTGTAATCCCAACACCTGGATTGTTGCAAGTTTGAGACCAGCCTGAGCTACAAAGTGACCTCAAGGCCAGCCTGAACTGTGTGGTGAGACCCTGTCTGAAAAAAACAACAAAAAAAAAGTATTCAAAAAACCAAGAAGAAACAATTTTTCTGTATTAAACAAGCATAATTCTTCCATTTCTCATTCAGATAGGAGCTATTTTGTGTTAAAGGAGTTGGCATTGTAGCAGAAGTTTGCAAATCATTTTATGAAACAAGGCACTGGCAACTTGTTCATCAAAATGAGCGTCGTCTTCACAGTATGAAACTGGGCAGATAATCTGCTTGGTGACAGCAAATGCTCCAAACTTTGGGAAGCTTGTCATCAGAGTCTGCTGTGAACTGAATTGTATCTTCCTCAAAATTCCTGTGTTGAAGCCTTCACCACTGGTGTGAGTGTGTTTTGAAATGAGACCTTCATGGAAGTAATTAAGGTTAAATGAGATTAAGGGGTGATCTGTGATCCATTAGGATTAGCACCCTACCAAAAAGAGACTCTGGAAAGTTCTTGCTCTTTCCCTCTGGTTCCACGTGAGGACCCAGTGAGAAGGTGGACATCTGCAAGCCAGGAGGGGAGTCCTCCCTTTCCCAGCCGTGACCTCAGACATTCTCCAGACTCTGTGTAGCTTAAACCATCTGGTCTGTGGTATCTTGTAATGGTATCAGGGCAAGCTGACTGCCACAGAGCTCTTAGGCGCTTTTAAATATCTGCAGGACAACAAATGTGTGTTCTAAGAAGGTTGACTTCTCAAATGGAATCAGCCAAACGTAATTTGAGGCCAAGGCTACTACACAAAGTGGATGAGTGAACAGAATAAAGACATTAAAAAAAAAGGAGTGGAGTTCTGAAGTCAAAGCATTGCTTTGGGCTGGTTTTGGGAGTGACTGCAAAAGCTAACAAAGGCAATGTCATTACAGTCATTGTACAGACTTCCACAGATTCACTGGGAAGGATGACAGGCATATGCAGAATTAACTTTTCCTAGATTATAGAAGAACAAAGATGGAAAATTCCAACGTTTTAGACAATCATAAATAAATTAAAATAATAGAAATTTGTTATTGCCTTATTGTAGAGAACTGCTGGAAGCATTTTGTAGATTTCATTCTAGAACATCTGGCCCCCAATATATGTCTACATGCACACTTACACAAATTCATATATTTGGAATTTCACTGAATATGGTGGTGTGTATCTTACCTTTATTTCCATTTAATATTATGAGCATTTCACAAGTAATTCAATAGACTTAAAAAAAACATGATTATATATGTGTGTACTATTCCACCATATGAATATACCAGTCTTCTCTAAAATTATTTATTCTAGGATGTTAAAAACTTCCACATGGTTGAATCTTACAAATAACAGCATTTAAAATGATATGGTGTACCATATCCAAATGGAGTCAATCATTAAATGAATTCAAGAAGTTTGCTTCAGCTCCAAAAAGCTAACTGTGCCAATTTCTTCCAGTGGGTAAAAATTTTTAAAGAAATGAGAATATAGGAGGGACTAGATCAACTTTTAAAGTAATCACCAGATAGGTCATATTTTAGCTAGAATTACATCATTGCAGTGGGCTCTTAGTCTTATAATTGGCCCAAATTTTCCCCATGTGCCATAAATTTAATCAGAATGGTCTCATGTCTCAAATCAATGTTTCCAACATTTTATAGTAAACCACTTAATGCAAAATCCATAGCTCTATAAAACCTAATTATGAAACTTTCTCCTCCTTTTAATCAATTAATCATAAAGCTCTCTTATATCTATGCACAGTAAAAGAAGACAAACGATACACATCCTGGAATTCTCTAATATAGCTGCATCTTATTTACTACTGAAGGAAGAAGCACAGAATGCAGGCCATGGTTCACATGCAGCGGTGAATAAACAGAACAAAAATGAACCAACCAAGATCCTTTTCTATCATACATGTCCTTACTCTCTACTGATAAAACTTTTCACAAAAGTTTTGTTTCTGTCATTTTCCCATCCCGTACAATTCTGTGCATTTCTCTTTGGCAGCCTGGAAGAGTAGAGTAGAAGAAAGGGGTGGGTGATGATGGTCTTCTCACTTCCCATTCTTCTTGGGTCAGCATCTGAGTGCCTGGGTAAACATAACAGTGAGTGTGGAGACCCAAAGTCTTACAGCACACCTTTTGCCTGGCTCGTTCTTTGAGCTTCTAGAAGATGGGCCCTCTACCCCCGGAAGTGGAAAGCTCTTTCTTAATGAAGATTATGCCAGATTAGCAAGTGCTCAGCTCACAAGTGACATCACTGTGGATCCCACACTTCTTTCTTCCATGTTTCCTGTATGGGCTTCTTGAAAGGTCAGATGTATTTTTTAGTGGCTGCATCTGGACCCCGTCGAGGGACTGACTCCACATTCTCTGAAGGACAAGAACCAGAGAGGCAGGTCAGGACCCCCTTCACTACTTTCACTTCTGCGTTTCCTGTCTCATTCTTAGCTCAGAGCGTCTCCCTTCCACCTAGGACTGTATGGTTACTATCTTACTTGGCTTCTTGCCCTCAGTTTGACCATAGCTGTCTCATCTGTCATCAGAAACCTTGAAATGCTCAGTTCATTCCAGCCTGAAAGATTGAAACCCTGTGTCTTAGCATAATAAATATTTGAGGCTCTTTGAGGTCTGGCTCACCTGCCTCTATGTTCTAACAATGTTAAAGTAATGACAGCTAAGTTTCTACAGGTTTGGGCACATTATTTAGCTGCTCTGTGCTTTGCCTCATGGGGCTGTAGAGACAGCCTTGTAGAATTGTTCCATCTTGTATCATTAACTGAGATAATATGCAGTAAAGGTGCAGAGTACTCAGTGGCCCATAGTAAAACGCTTAACAGTTTCTCTTACTGCTGTTTCCTCTTCTTGGACTTATTTACTTAACCTTTCCCTTTGACTTGGGAGGCTCCTATTTGCACTTTTAGATGCAGGTCAAGTGTCTCTCCTTCTGCTCAGAGTTGATTTGCTTCCTGGCAGTGGAAGGCATAGAAATGACCATGACCATTGTCAGCCTCACCCCATGCAGTTACTGGCTTTCATGTTTGATTTTGCCACCAGTGTGTAAGCTTGGTGAGGTAGCCATGACCTGAGGGCTCTCAGGAGCCCTGAGACTGGCACACAGTAGGCCCTCACTCGACCTTGATCGAACGGTTTAGGTTTAAGGACCTGTAGCTGTACAGTACTGTCCCAGCGTGACACCCATGATGGGGGATGGGTGCTGAGGTCCCACATTCCTACGTTCAGGCCAGCTGAATTTCAAGCGCATAGCCATGCCAAGTGGTGGCTAAGCGCCTGGCCACACACAGACATTGCAAATGCCTGCAGCTGACATCGCCACCCCAGAAAGCACCTCTCAGCAAAATTCCTATGTGCTGGGTTCAGCATAAGAGCCACACTGCAGACAGCAAGGAAGGCAGATGCAGAGCCCGCACCTCTCACCTGACAGCTGCTTGATTTACTGTCTCCAGTGCACTCCCGTGGATTCTGCACCCAAGAGAATGTTTTTCCTTCGCTTTGAACTGAAACTCAGAGATAAATCTGGCTGTTGGGGTGGGAAGGAACAGTTACTTCATTTTCAAGTGTTGCACTTTCTTCTGATTATTACCAAACAAATTTGTCCATGCAGCAGTACTGGCTCTTCATAAATCTCCTAAATAGCTCTTGTTTAAAATCTGATATAATTCCAAAATGTCCATAAAGATGATTAGGATATAGCACAAGAATGCCTTGCCATGGAGAAACTTATTGAAAATCAGTTCAAAGCTGATTGTGAAAAATTGTAGGAAAAGAAAATATGTAAAGTAAGAAAAATGTGTTATGAAGAAAAAATGATGTGAGAGACTGTCACTCTGTGAGAGAGCTGGAATCGGATGCCTGTGCTCTTCGAAGTCCTTAAAAATGGTATTGAGCTTCTTGTCCATGTTGTTTGTTTGTTGGTGTTTCGGGGTCTCACTGTGTAGTGTAGCCTGGCCTTGAACTCGCTCATGTAACCTACAGCTGGCCTCAAACTCATGGGGATCCTTCTACCTCGGTCTTCCCAGCACTAGGATCACAGGCGTGCACTACCACGGTCAGCGGGAGCTATGAGGTTTAAAGAGAAGATGCCAAGCAGATGATAAAGATGATTTCAGGGTCAAAAATTTGTAGGAACCACTAAGAAAGTGCACTGTGTCCACAGTGTTACAAAGTGCTTAGGATGATATTAATATTTTAATGACCTGAGAAATACTAATGAGGTAATATTAATCCCCAAATTGACAATTATAAAACTGTATCTATGGAATGATCTCAAACTTACAAAATGCATAGTAAGAAATAGAATCTATTTGTGTATCAACATAGCTGTTGTATCTTAGTGGGTAGTGGGATTACAATGTCTTCTTGTCACTCCTATCTTCTATCAGTTTATCAAATCAAGTTAAATAAAAGCATTTGAATTTTTAATTTTGGTGAAATAATCTCTAGTTCATGTTTAGAACTGAAGATTTGTCAGTGGGCCATTGGCTTTTCTGGACTAGTTCTTTCCTGGGAAGTGGTAGAGGCATGGAGAGAACAGACAGATGGTCAGAAATAATTTATGAGGGAGTCCAGCCCTGCTGGAGGAAGGTGTTTGTAGCAGCCTGGATAACTGATTATTGGGGTTTGCAAGAAGAGTGGGGAGGCTTCCGTTTCCTGTTTTTCACATGGGTACCCATTCTAGATCTGTCCCAAATTCCCACACCTCCTAGGACTACCTTAAGGTTTTGGTGTCAGCTGATTTCAAAATAGGTTGAAAGGTGGCTTGCTGTTGCTGGAGAGGAAAGAGTTCAAGGTCATCGTTGCAGGGCTGTGGAGAAAGATGAAAGTAGACAGCAGAGAGCCACCTGGGTGATGGACTTGAGAGCCCATAAAAGTACAAATGGTGCCTTTTGGCCATTTGACCTGGGCTGGAAGTAGAATGAAAGATAGTACTGTTTGAAAATTACTCCAGAATTGCTCATATAGAAGTTGAATTAAAAACAGTGAAATGAACTTCCTTACTAGTATGAGTTGGAGGGAGATAATTATTATTATATTTTGTCTATTTGTTTTTGAGACAGGCTGGCCTTGGGCTCACTTGTTTGCAAGTTTACAGCCCAAACTTGCAAATGATTCTCTTGCTCAGCCTCCCAAGTGCTGAGATTACAGGAGTGTTCTACCACACCTGGATGAAGGGAGATAATTAGATTTGAGAATATTTATGGTCACACTGATCAGTCCACCTTGGGAGGAAAAATTTAGATAAATGTGTATACTGTCTGTTCGTCTCTCCTGGCGGCCAAAGCCCAGGTCAGGGACCCTTGTGTTGCTAGAGAGGGCATCAGTGGGAAAGGCAATTTCATCCCACTTGTCAGGAACCTTGGTACCTCTCAGCCAGATGCTTGTCTTTGACTCAGGAGTACAAAGCAAAAGAAGACTTGCTCATCCTATCAAGTAGTTGAACGAGTGTGATGCTGAGAGCCTGGTCTGACAGGATAATTGCAAATTCTTCTTCTCCTTGAAAATTATAGGGATCTATGGGAAATTAATTGACTCAAAAACAATTTTTGTTATGTTTCAGACCCTACGATAGCCATTGTATAGAACAGTGAGCAGTGGGTTATATAGTACATTGCTACAGCTAAGGGTACCAAGGAATTGGTCACGACGAGCTTTAAACTGGAAGATGTCAAGCTGAGACTCAAGAGACAGGGAATGCAGGAAAAGGAGCGTGAGACCCCGTGTCGTGCCGGTCAGCATAGTCTGTCATCTTTTTGGGTCTCAGGTTCCTCATTTATGAAATGGATTACTACAATGAGTGAAAAGAAAAAAAACACTTTAAAGAGAATGCCAAATTGTTTTTGTAAGTGCCATTTGTAACTGCCATTGCTTCATATCCTTGCTGACACTTGGTAGAGCAGGACTTCCTGGTTGCCTGCCAGAAGCAAAGGAGGAAGGAAACGTCAACCAAAGCCTCACATTCTTTTGTAATTTTTCATGTACATTTCCTAGCATGAAAGAAGTAAGCTTGGCATTCAAGGAGACAAACACTGATCCAGTAACTCAGAGAAAACTGAAACAAAATTGAATAGACCCTGGAAAATCCAGCTAGTAAAATCCAGCTAGTCACACCTGGACTTTAGAATAACCATGTGTAATATACTCAGTTACTGAAAGCAAAGACTGCACAAGAGAACCAAAAATTATTCTTGAACACCTCAATAAAAATTATAGAATTGAAAATCAATTACTAAAAGAGCAATAAATTTATACACTTAAAATGGTGAACATTTTGTTGTGTATATTGTACTATGCACAAAAAAGAGTAGTTTTTAGACATTGTTTAATAGTAGTAATTTTAGAAACCTAAACATTATTGATAGTCCTAGAAGAGAAAATTGAAAAAAAACCTGAAAGACTGGAGTGAAGCAAAATATAGAAAAGAGTATGAAAGATACATTGGACATGGTGGCAAGTCTAAGAAGTCCAACTGGAGCTTCGGAAAGGGAGAAGAGAGCACCTGTTAGCAAATATGAAGTGACCTTGCGGGACACCCACATCCAGAAGAATAGTAAATCTCTGATAAGACTGGAACAGGCACTGACCAGGACACCGGAAGTGGAGGCAGACTGTGGTGTTATGTCCCAGCTGAATGTCAGCTTGCTTACCACAAATCACCACAGTGCATTCACCACTGAAAAGCTCTACAGGGCAGGTCGAGGCCAGCAGAAGGCCAGATCATGCCCTCTGCTGAGGTAACCATGCTGATGAAGGCAAGAACACCCACCCTTCCACTTCTTCTCCACCTGCCTTACCCAGGACCCACAGCCCACTATATCTGGCACTCAACGAGTTTTTGCCTCTGCACAGTTGCTCTGGCTGAAATTAACTCTGTATATTCAGAGAAGTTCCTGCTCATCTAGCAATAGAGTGGATACCAGGGAGCAGACAGTCCCTGCTGGTACTGTTGCTACACTGCCTCCAAAGTCTGCATAGTCCTGGATGACTTTCCATCTTGCAGACCTTTGTGCTTTTTACTGTCTCCCGTTCTGCTGCGACACTGGTCTTCCTTGCTCTGGGAGTGACCAGATAGAACACAACCCCGGGGTGAATTCTCTGGCTATTCTATATGGAGGAAGCCCTGAAGGTCGTTGCATAGAATGCAATGTAAGTGGTGCTCTCTGAGTTTAGGTGACCTTACACTATTGCTGCCTTTGCGCTTGGAAGTGGGAAATTTCATGAAGCCCGAAGTGGTAGCCAGTTAAGAAATCTTTTCCTATGTCATATTTTAGGGCAGCAATTCATAGTATCTTTCCTCTGGCCAGAGTGGTAGGTATCTTCCTGTTTTATTCCTCAGATCACACTGGAGATGGACATGTGACACAGGACTGGCCAATCAGAATCCTTCTCTAGGATTTTCTATGCATACGCAGGCAAAAAGATGCTCTTAGCTATGACACTGTTAACCTGGGGGCCAAAGCTTAAAAATGCGGGGGCCAGGGATTTAGCTCAATGGCATAAGTGCTACCTGGCAAGCTCGAGGTTGTGAGTTTGATCCCCGGTACAAAAAAAAAAGCTTAGAAATGCATAAGAATAGGAAGAAAGGGGGAGAGGAGAGAGACACACACAGAGACAGAGACAAATGCAGACACACACAGAGACAGAACCCGGGGTCAGCTCTACTCTGGGACTGCCCAATCCTGTAAGACTTTGCTCATCCAGTTTTGTTCAGTAAACTTGTAGCTGAGTTTCCAGTTCTTGCAGAATGTCCCCGGCAGCAGTAACATCCTGCAGGCAGTTTTCACACAAAGGGCTAGGCTATACTAGTAGTCTCAACATACACACTACTTCATAAGCCCATAAAATATGGGGCTACAGGGCCAAGGAGAAGATCTCTGGTTAGTGATTTGAAATCACATTAAAGCAAGACAGGTGAAGCAATAGGAGCGAGTCCTGCCATGGGACTCTAGCACTCAAGTCAAATTGGGTTATGACCTCCACACTGCCCTTGAGCATAGCACCAGCATCCTTCCTGCCCTGAAACCTGCCAAGCGTTTTCTCCCCAGTAAATAGCCATGTTTGAGAGGAAAAGGCAGAACAAAACATCTCTGTTTTTTTTTTTTTTTTTTTTTTTTTTTTGTCAGATAAAATGAATGGAGAGCTGACTATTCTAGCACTGCTGAGTTTACCCGGGTGACGCACTGGTTGTCATGGTGCCCAAGTGCATTCTGCCATTGCTGAAATCTCTGCACCTGTACCTGCAAAATGCCACTGACAGGAACTTATTGTCATGATTAAAGCAGTTAGTCATGCATTAACAGCACAGGGGAACATTCTGCTGGCCTGGAACGCAGTGTCTTCATAGGTCAAATAGGAACGCTTTTTGGACACGCTGTAGCAGATAGTTCAGTATCATTTAAAAGCTTTCACTGAGAAGCAGTGGTGTGTCGGATCTCTGAGGGGGCACACAGGGTGTGGAAATCTTGCTCTGCAGACAGGGAGATCAGACAATGGTAGCTGAAGGGTTCTTGTGGGCACAGAGGAAATCATAAAGAACATAGCTTTGCTTATGCTGCAAAGCCACCAGTGGAGAGAGAAAATTGCAGACATTTCAGGATTTTTATTGTGGTATGAAAGGCAGTGGTGGTAAAGGTAGGGACTGGGCAGCACCCACATATTTGTCTTTGAGCAGGACCTTTTCCTGCTTTTCCCTGTACTCTTGAAGTTGGTCATAACTCTTCTTTCTGGAGTCAACTGTCCTCTTTTACAAAATATTCTTCATCTAGGTGGGTTTGACTGTGATACTCCCTTGCTCAGGGAACTTTGATGGCTCCCTTCTGCCTTTGCAATGATCATACCTGGGTTTCATTTTTAAGTTTGTCTCTTAACCTTCAATTTCAAGCATGTAAATTTTACCAGACAGATCCAGGCACTTTACTATAAGATCCTTTCCATATTTTAGAAATTTGGGATCCTGCAATGCACAAATCCCTGAAAACTCCATGCACCCTTCTATCTTCTCATGAGCAAGCACAATAAATATCTCCTCTAAGCATTTCCCACTTTGTGTGGTACTTTTCGATAGTCTAATTTGTAATTATTTGAGGGCAAGGCTGTGCTTATGCACCTTTATATCATGCATATATTTTAACATAATTCTTTAACTTTAGTGTTTGTGATAAATGAATGAATGTACATCCAGGAATACATTGTTACAGGATAATATTTAAAATAGAGAATAATCACGAGTCTCATATACAAATAAAATGATTACCTATTAAAGATTTTATGTAGCTCATTAGTTAATGAGGAATATGCTACAGCTGGTTCAAAAAAGAATTTCAAGAATCATATAGTCTATAGACAGAAAGTACTGCTGAATGGATACATGAGATGCAGAACTGACATGTGAGGAGGAGAGGAAATCAGTTACGCTTCTATGGTAAACAAAATTCACTTGCATTTTTCTATGGACAAGCAATGCCTCGGAAACATCTTACAACATGCAGAGTCAAAATCACTGAAAAGTGTAGAGATACCCTGGGATGAGTTAACCTAGACAAACCATGGGATTAGATCACACCTCATTTCCTACTGTAAACACTCAGCAATGATTTTGGTCCGTTATAAAAGTTTTCCTGTTTTTTCTTCCTAAAGTACATTTCATAAGAAGAGAACCTCCAAATGCAGCTTGCAAATTGAAAATAGTGATAGTGCCCTTGTGACCAAAAAATACTTTATCTCTCCTCTCTGAATTTCTTATTTATGAATACTTTTCAGGTCTTTGCCTTATATTGTCACTTACTAGGTAATGCAATAATATTAACTAAGGCTGTGTTTAGCACATAATGTTAGTTAATATTATTGCATTGTTAAATCAATGCAATAATATTGCATTTGCTTATTAAATCTTAATAAGCAAATGCTTGTTAAATCTTAACTTTGCTTGTTAAATCTTAAAAACCCTACAAGGAAGGTACTAATATTTTCTCTGTCTTAAGATGAGGATACTGAGGAAGAATGGTGAAAAACTTCTCCAGGGCTACAGAGCCATTGAGCTTTGGAGTTGGATTTTAAAGGTAGTGCATTTGACAGTATGTTCATATTTTTAAACACTTTGCTGATAAGAATGTCCACATATTTGAAAGGGAGATGGTAGATTATACCAAGTTTAGGGGTCAAGCTCTGACTATTTCTTAAGCAAATCTTATGTCCTGTTGTTGGGGACCACAAATTCACAATGGCTAATTTTGCATCCTTCCCTAAAGGATAAATGGAGGTTTGGGATTATCAGTATCACCCATTTGAGATTTCCCAGTAACTCTTTAGGCATGGGCCATCCTCTCCTACCCACTAAGACTGAAACAAAGGCCACTAAATTAAAAAAAAAACACTCCAGGGCAAGATCCTTCTTAGCATAAGATCATCTCCGCCCTCTTGAGTCATCCCAGGATTCACCTGCTGAATCACAGACCTCTGAATCTTTCGCCAATTTTAAATCCTCCACTCTACACCCAATAAATAGCGGCTGTCTTGGTGTGTTGCTCTCTTGGTCCATCTGGAGACATCGACTTCTCAATCTCTTGTCTTGTATTACTCAATCTGTCTCTGTTTCTTATAGGCAATTGGGGATCTCGGCCAGGTCTCCGATATCCTCTCTAATTCTAATGTATAATTTTTAATTATCTCAAGAATACTGATATAGGATAAACAAAATAGAGGTAGGTAAAAAGGAGACAGGGAAACTATAATTTTGAAGAAACTGCAATTCTGAGGAAACTGCAGTTTTCAGAGAACTGCGGCTTCAAGGCCTACCTCAGAGTACCTGAAGTTACTTGTGCCTTTTATTCCCTGGTTTTCTTCCAGGCCCTTCACCCTTAAATTCCTGAGTCTTAATGAGTCCATAAATTCAGACTCTTCCTCTTCCTCTTCTCCTTCTTCTTTTGGTGTGTGTTATTGGAATTTGAACTCAGGGCTTCATGCTTGCCGGGCAGGCATTGTGCCACTGAGCTACATCCTTGGCCCTTCTACAGGCTTCTTCCGTGCCCCTCCCACCTCTACAGTATGGGATTGCATGGAGGAGTTAACCCAAAGTGAGGTGCAAGAAAGTTATCCTCATAAAGTCACATGAGTTTATTTGTGAATTTATTTATCTGTTGGTTATTAAAACCCCACCCAAGAAGAGTTATAAATGTGCACTTATTTGCATGAAAAGCGTAGGACTTTAGAGGTAGTCTTAATCATCAATACTCTTTCCAGTTTACCACAGCAGTTTTGGAGACTGTAATTTGATAAGGATGCTGGAAAGAAAGGACCTCGGCATGGCTCTAGGTGACATTTGGAGAGTGAGCGCATCATGACTCAGCAAGACAAAGCTCTGGCCAGGGGAGGAAACCAGATAGGAGTCCCTCACGGGGCTGGGCTTGCTGTTTGCCAGTGCTTAAGGTGTGTGTGGGGCCTGCGTTTTTCTTTCTTCTGCTCTGGTTTCCATGGCTTTCACAGAAATCTAAAAAGTTTGGAGGATTCTCAGGGAACAGAGCCACAGAAGTCATCAAAGCTTAAGAATGATACGGCATCAAGCAAAACTAAAAAAGATGATTCATGAGTAAAGAGAAGTTTAGTGGTTGCTTTAAAATGCATGAAAGGTAATTATAAAGAAAGATGGTGGCAAACTTTTCATCAGTGCATGCTAAGTACATAAAGAATAGGTTTAGATGCAAAAAAAATTCAATAACAAGTGCTGCTCAGTACTGGAATTGATCAGTGAAAGACATTAGGGCATCTCTTCTGATGCTTTTCAGAAAAGCAGGTGACTTTCCTAGAGTCACACATGCATGCATGATTTCTTAAATTCCTAGAGAAACACATTTTATGAATCTCACCATGATATTTCAATTTGTTTCCAGACAATGTGGGCCTAACAGTAAGGCAAACAGGCTTTAGCTAGCATATCTTTGATTTTCCTGCAGCTGCCTGCCTTTTCCACACTCCTGAACCTGTAGTCTTGCTCTATATTTTGTATGGAGCCAGAGATGAAAGCCTTGTCTCCCAGAATCAGCCAGCTTTTCACTGGAATCCTTTCTTTACTATTGTGTCCTCTCTTTAACAAGTTATTTCTCTCTTCTGGGTCTCAGTTTCTTATTTGTAATACGGAAAGATTATCTCTTACTTCAAAGGAAGGAAATTTTTTGAAAATGAAACCTAGCAGGGTATGTGAAGCCTTTTATAGATGTAGCAATTCTAATAACTGTTACCAAGTACTAAGGTTTGTTTCATATAATAAGAATTGAAAAATATTATTTAAGAGCTAACAATGTTCCAGGTTCATGTAAATGGTCACACTGTAATTTATGTAGTTTAACTATTATCTCACTTCAAATATAGATTCATCAACACAGCTTTGGTTCTGAAACTATTTTTCCTACAAAGCTGCAGAGGGTATATAAAATGTGCATGTAGACACATATCCATACACACACACACACACATACACACACACACCTAAAACACAGTGCTGTTACACTTGTGCATGAAGATCTTCTGGTGGTGGGTCATTGAATTACTAATATATTTTGGTAATTAAGGGTGAGCTTACAGACTTCCTTCCTAGACATTGCTGTACTCCCTGTCATATGGAAAGGCCAGGAAAAATCACCAAGGATTTGGGGAAGGGGAAAAATGTTTAGAAAATACATCAAGTAAAGAAAGTGACATTTAAAAAGTGCAGGAAGCCATGTTGGGCCTGGGAGGAGTAACAACAAGCCAGTTTGCCCTTCTCCTGCACCAACCAGTTTGCAGGCTAGACACCGAGACAAGAGGTTCCCCTTGTCCCCAAGCAACCAGCAGGTTTAGTTGACAGAAACTGAAGTACCAAAACAGCTTAATGCTTGTATCCTTTTATTGACTTTGCAGGCCTAAGGCCAGTAGTCTGAGCATTTATTAAGAGGGTAACAATATGTAGTATAGCAAATATGTGACATTTTCTTCTCTCTTTGAAATCCAACATTGTTCTCACTGTTTCGTTTTGTTCCATTTATTTTTGTTTTATTCAGTGTTCTGTTTTGGTTGATTTTATTCCATTCTGTTTTGTTTGATTTCATTATATATGATGATATGAGCAGCAGTTGAAGATAACAAGAGGCATTATGGTAACCATTGTTGATTTCCTATTATCTGGTTTTGAAGTCCTGTATCGCTTTCATTGTCTTGTTCTGATTAGCTTTATTGTTTTGTTTGGTTTGGTTTTATTCTCTTTAAAAAAAAAAAAAGACAGTGCAAAGCCATCCCATCCTCTTGATCATAGTTTTCCCTATCCATTTATCAGAAGGTGGGATACTTAGATTAAAAAATAGCAAAATGCAGAGGATTCCACCACAAACCTCTAAGCCCCAGGCGAGGAGCGGAGACAGCATGTGGGCCATGGTTAGCAGCGTCTTACCCTTGGGGAGGAGGAGGGAGGGGCAGGGGCAGGAGGGATGGAGAAGGGGCCCATAGTTTGCTCTGCTTCCTGGGCCATCAGCTGTGGGCTATGTAGGGAAAATCAGGTGACAGCTAGAGGCACTGGCTTTGGGGGAGAATGTCAGATGTAGGCTTGAATAGCACTTTTATAACTTTGCATTTATGATCCTGCTTCCCCATCTGGGACCAAACTCTCAGTGGGTTTGATTTTTAGGAGATTGTTAATGGGATGGTCAGCATGGTCTGAGGCCTGGTGCATTTGTGGAGGATTCATCCAAGGTGGTTTACAGAAGAGAGTTGCTTCATGAAAGAGTTCCATTTATGAAACTACCCTTCTCATTTAATGTTTTTTGAAGAGCAGAACATATTTATTGCGAGAAAGAAAACTTATGTCTGAGAGACAGAAGGGGGTCCTGAGTGTATTAGCCCTCATTTAATTTTTATCAATAACTTTAGCCCAAAGATGATTCCACTGGGTAATGAGTCCTGTAATGACATCCTAACCTGAGTCTATAACTCTCTATCCACTTAAGGAATCCAGGCTCACCCTCATTTTCTATCCATGGTTACTAGAACATTCTGATGATGTGATTTAAGGCACAGTCTTGCCAATTCCAAAATGTCAGACCTGACACACTCCCTTTCCTGTGACAAGAATTGTCCTGAGTTTGACATTAACAAAATGGTTCTCAATCCTAGTTATAACTGGGGCCTTCGAACTCACTCACCTTGTGCAATTCTGGGGAAGGACAGGAGTAGCAGCATTTCTTTCTCACTTTCTGATGGGCATCCAAGGCCAAGATCTGCTGGGAAGTAGCTTGGGCGGGCAGGTGGGAGGCACATTGTGCCTGTATGCTCCGCTTCAAGCCTTCAACTCCTCCACAGTGGGTGCCAAGAAGGAAGATGGGGAAAGGGCCACTTGTCTTCTGTTCAGCTGGAAACAGTGTGACTGGCATCTATTTTTTTATTTTTAAAGAGGGTAACTGGCATCTATATTGATCACTAACATTTGCCAGCTCGGGCAGGTGCCTGTGTATTGGCATGGGGCTCAGAGAGATGATGGAGGCTTTGGGTGTCTTCCTGAGTGTGTGCTCCACCTAGGGAAACTCACATAGTTCTGCTCTGCTGAAGGTGGCACTGAAGATGTCACCTCCATGACTATGTCCTCCATTTTCCCAGTCTTGCTTGGATTAACCTATCCATACTGAAGGGTTAGACCAGCATTGTGCTGCATAAATGGACACTGTTCTAGTCAGGGTTCCTCTGGAGAATCAGAAGTAGAAGCAATTGTAATGGGAAGGGTTGTGTTTGTATGTGTATGTGTATTTGTATGCGTGAATATGTGTGTGTATCTGTATATTTATATGTGTGAATTTATGTGTATTTATGTGTATATATGTATATATGTAAAATATCTATGTATTTATGTAATATCTATATATCTGTTACCTATTATCTATCTTTGTATTGATTTATCTATCATCTACCTATCATTGTAACTGTGTATGCATCTATCATCTATTTATCTACCATATACCTACCACTTATGTATCTATTTATGTATGTATCCATCTGTCACCTGTCATCTACCTATCATCTATCTATCTGTCTATCTATCTTTCCATGTATATACAGACAGCTGCTAATTCACTCATGAGATAGTGGGAACTGGCAAGCCTGAACCCTGTCTGAGTCCAAGTGCAGTCCTGAGGTAGAATTCTCTCCTCTTTAGAGGACTTCTGGTTTTTTTCTTAAGTCCTTTGACTAACTGGATATGACCTCCCCCACTTAGGGAAGGTACTCTGCTCTATTCAAAGTCTACTGATTTAAATACTACTGGGCAACTAAAGTGAATGGAAACTTTTCAGAAGTACCAGTGGCCAATACATACATGAAGAAATGTTCAACCTCATGATCATTAGAAAAATACAAGATTAACACAGATTCCATCACACCCCAGGGAGAAAGGCCAAATAACAGCAAATACTAGCAAGGCTGCAGGGAAAAGAAAACCTTCTCCATTGTTAGTGGGAATATTAACTAGTGCAAACACTATGAAAATCCTTTTGGAGACTTCTCAGAAAACTAAAACTAAAAATCCAGTTTGACCCAGTTATTCCCCTTCTAGGTATCTTCTCAAAAGATTGAACTCATCATATTATAGTGATACATGCACACCCATGTTTATAGCAGCAAAATTTTTAATAGATAGATCTTAGACACAACCTATATGCCTATCAGCAAGTAAATGGATAAAGAAAATGTGGTACTTATACACAACATTCATAGGTAGATGGATGCACTAAGTGAAATGAATCAGACATACAAGGTTGAATATTGTATGGCTTTTCTTGTATGAGAAATCCTTCTCAAGTGAGAAGGGGAACAAGAGATGGAGAAAGGTGGGTGAAATGGGTGGGAAAGAGAATGGAAACAAAAAGAATTAAAGAAAAAAAATGGGAATAGAGCTTTTTTAAATGGGAAGGGACCAAAAGTTGGAAAAGCAGTGAGGGAAAGGAAGAATAGGGAACCAAAGGGTAAAAAACAAACAAAAAACAAACCAGAATTAAGACAGATTATGTCTATTTGCCAACTCCCCACAATAAATGGAATCATTATGTACAAACATGTGCTAATAAAAAATAAACTTAGAAATAATGGCATCTAAAAAATACTTTCACAGCCACATCTAAATTTGACCAAACAAATGGCCCTCAGATAACCTAGCTAACTTGACCCTTTATGGAATACAACAGAATTCCTTTGTGTGCTGTTCCATCTGGTAGCTGCTTTGGCTACAGTGGCTGTAGGAGAGCAGAGGGCCGGTGGATCTGGAGCGTCACTTCTGGCAGGGCCTGGCTGCCCCGTCCTACTCCACCTGCAGGCTGTTTGGTCCATTTTGTTGTCAGCTTTGAGCTTCAGTACAACTTTAGGCTAACAGGAAAGGCCCTACTCAATATCCTGCTACAATTTGAATACTGAAGATATGTCAAAACCCTGAAGCAAGGCCTATTTCTTCCATGTATCTGGGCCTACCTTAAGTACTTTGAGACCTGAGATCTGAGCAAGTGTCAGGATTTGGGAGATTTGTTGCTTGCACAATGTGGGGAACCCTCTATAAGGAAAAAAAAAATCCCTAAACTACAAACTACAAACACATAGGTAGGACAGAGGCTCAAAAGGGAATTGATGAAGCTTAAGCTTCCTCATTGCTATGGAAAGAACTGTGCCTCCCCTATGTGACCCCCAAATTCTTGTGTTAAATTCCTAATACCCAATGTGACTGCATTTGGAGATAAGAAATTTAAGAGTAATTGAGGTTAAATGGGGTCATAAGGGTGGGCCGTGAACCCACAGGGCTGAAGAAAACAGTCTCTCTCCCCTCTTACATCTTGCTCTCTGTCTCTCTCCCTGTTCCTTTCCTTCTCCCCCAGAAAACTCAACAAACACCATGTGAGAAGACAACAAGAAGACAGCCTTGTGCTGGCTGGGAGGAGCCCTCCCAGATGCCAAGTATGCCACTGCATTGATCTCGGACTTTCTAGCATGCAGAACTGTAAGACATTAAATTTGAGTTCTCTTTTGCTTCACATCTTTTTAAAAATTAGTTTTATTATTATACAAACCAAGGTTTCATTTGGCATGCTTGTGCATGCACCTAACATATTTTGGTCATTTTTACCCACATCACCCATTTTTGCCTTGTCCTCCATATTAGTTCCACATTTTGCAGTTTGGTTTTCAGTTTGTACAGTATGATTTGATCATATCCGTCTCTTCTGTTATCTACACCTGCATGCCCCTGCCCCTTCCTTCCTTCTTCATGTCTAATAATAGTCTATTATTTCCCTTCTATTTTCTCATTCTCTTTTCAAGACTCCATATATTAAGGAGAACATGCGATATCTGTTTTTCTGAATCTAGCTTATTTTTCTCCATACATTTTCATGCAAATTACAAAACTTTGTATGGTTGAATAATATAATAATAGAATATATATACATATATACATATATCAGAATATATAGTGAATGTTTAAAGATTTTTATAACAGTAAAATACATTGCCACTAATCCCCCACAAAATACTCACTGTCACTTCAAACACATCTATTCCCATTGTTCTTGACATTTTCTGAAGCAGTTCTGGAAGTCCTCTTTGTGAGTGTCTTTTAGGAAGTGTATTAAAAGAAAATAACAGCAAATGCTGCTGCTGAGTGTCATCCAGTGGAAAGGCAGGCTCATTAAAACGTTGCAGTGTATCCTCATCTGTCTTATAAATTGGATGGGTATGGTGACTTCTAGCTCTTCCCCGTAGTCAGACTTACTGTGAAAGGTAAATATATTGAACTGGGCATAGAGGTAGCCACGATAGTGTAACAAAACATACTCGCAGCAGAGGGTGTCCAGTACTGCTTCAGAACGTGGTAAAAGTGTTGGGATAAATGTGTTCAAAACCAGTGCTGTATCTGAAAAGGGATTAATGACAATATATCTTTTACTATAATACATTTTAAAAAATAAACATTCTCTGTAGTTTTCAGTTACATCTCATGTAGTACATTTTATCTATTCATTCATCTGTTGAATTGATATTTTGTGATATTTTGCTGTAATAGCCTGATCTGCTTAACCAGTTACTGCCATGGTAAATGTACCTTGGCTGAGATGAGATGGGACTATTGCATAAATGCGTGTATACATGTGTAAGTACATGCAAATACACACACACCCATGTGTGTAAGGTTAGAAATGCACAAGTGTATACATATATGTACACACATGTACATTCATATACACATGTATATATGCATAACATTCTTTTCCAGGATAAATAGCACTTTTCCTGCCTTATGCTTTATTTTCTAATCGCTCTACTGCCCTCTCATTTAACTTTTGAGCTCTGGCTGGCAGATGTTAATAAATCCTTATTAAAGACAGGTGTTTCGGATCAATTCGTACATCCTCTCATATGGTAATGGAAAGTTTTAATTGCTTGGAGTGAGCTACTAGATCGGTTTGTTTGCCTATTTTCTTTCAAATGGTAAAAGGGTATTTGTGAGGCTTTGAATGCAAGGGAAAATGTGAAGCTCACATTTAATATCCATTGGGTACAATTTATATTTTAAATATCATAATTGTAGCCTTTCCAAATCATTATTTTTTAATGTGGTTAAATACAATTCATTAGGACGCTCTGAAAATAGCAATGACATTTGAGTCACTGCAGTGGCGAGGTAATCAGCAGGTTCTGAGCCCACTGAGATCTTTGTGGCTTGTTTCATGGGGCCCAGGACAGGCAGGAGTTGTGCCACGTGCAGGGGTAGAGGGGGTGCCAGCTTGCGCGTGGCCCTGCCTGTGGGGACAGAGGCTGGTTTGCCCCCGACCCGTGCTGCACACGGCACCACCCTAGGCTCTGAGTGTTAGATTTCAAAGGCGATATCATCTTAGCTTTCATTTACTTTTGTTTGCAAGATTTTTATAGTCTGTAGAGAGGAAAAGCAATTATGAAAGGCGCAAGAGTTACAATCCTGGCACATTTCAATGTTCCACAATGGCTTCAGTGGATAAAAATGGGGGAGATGTCTCTGCTGCACCGATGGCAGGGTGCAGGCCGGACCAAGTTGCAGGCTCACCTAGTTGGCTTATGTGTGCCTCCCACTTCCCCTCTGCTCCAACCCGACTGGCCTTGCCCTTTCTGTTTTGCACCCATGCACAGCACTGTCCTTCTGCTGTGTCTCCAGTCTCCCACTATCGTTTTCTATTTCTCCTGTTTTCTTTCTCACTGCTGCAGATCTGTCTGTGTTTGTTTCTCAAACTGAAGTCCCTCAGGGAACATGTGTTCTAGATGCACAGATGTGTAGAACCATTGCATTGCTGGGCAATCACAGGACCACAGAGCACACCATGGGCCCTTTTCCCAACCAAATACTCGGTTGTCATCCAGTTAGCATCTTCTTGGTGTCCCAGGAAATCTGCTTTTCGTGCTTCATGTCAGCCCAAGCATTCCTGCTTTCCCAAGCACATATTCACGTTCACATCGTGGGGACACCTCATCTCCCTACCCTGTCTTTTATTAGATTATTTTCTTTATGACTGATGAAAGTGTAGAACTTTTTAGAACTCTCAAGTTTGGCTATTTCTAGGCCTGCTTTTTAGGAAAGCTTTAGAGGAGAGGAAGACTGTTCACTCTCATTCTTTGGAGTTCCATGGGGTGGTTCATTTTGTGTGTCACCAGTTAAATGGTGTTTTAGTCACTGTTCAGTTGCTGAGACAAAGTGCCTACTATGCACAGTTTAGAGGAGAAAAGGTTTGTTTGGGTTCGGTGTCAGAGGTGTCTGCCCGTGGTATGTTGGCTCCCAGGCAGAGGAAAGCTGCTCAGCTCATAGCAACCAGGAAGCAGAGAGGGAAGAGAATTTATATAAGATCTTGAAATTCCTCATATTTACTTCACTGAAGAAATGGACACAATGTCCTAGTAGTCATAAGCTGAAGTGGGGCGCAATTAGTGGAGGAACATTTTCTCTTCTAAAAAGGCTTTCCTAATCAGTAGATGAACTAAAAAGTGAAAAAGGTAGTTTGTGCATATTGAGCTATGGAATAAATCAGTCAGTCAATTCCCAGGAATGTCTTATGTGTCCACGGTGTGCAAAGAACTGTGTGTTCTGGGTGTGCTGGTGAAAGAACTGAGTCCTCACCAACGTTCAAAAAAAAGGCACATGGGCTGAGTCCCGAGGACTGTGTGGATGTTCCACTGATTTCTTCAACTTCCTTTTGTACTCCACAGCAACCCTGCTAAAGGCCTGTGAGAATCTCCCTTTGGATGCTGTCCACAGACCCCTCAATTCAGCACATCCAAGAATTACTACTGCTCTGTCTTTGTTACGTGATCCCTTTGGACTCACATATTCAAACCAGAAATTCAGGCACCCTAGGCTCTGTCCGGTCTGCTGTCAGTCTCTTCCCATATTGTCATGGCCATCACATTCAGTGGGTTCTTCCTGTAATTATCAGTCTGAGCTGTTTCCTCCCCTACCTGGCTGCTGTTCTGTTAGTCTGGCCCTTGTGTTTCCCTACCTAAGCTCTTGCAGTGGCCTTAAAATTTATGTATCGTTCAAAGTTTCTCTGATTTTTGTGTGGTTCTCACAGCGGTGACCCATTGTGTTGGCTTGACCTAGACTGAGGGGTTTCTTGCAATACAGGTATTACAGTTTTAAAATAGGACAGTCCCAGGCAAACCAGGACAGTTGCTCATCCTGCCTGATACCATTTTTCAAGTCCAAGTCTGAAGCAGGTGGGTCAGACCTACTGATTTGGGTCATGTATTATAGCCAAGGAGGCTGAGATAGTGTCTGGCATTCTTCAGCTTTTCTAGTAGAAGTTGGGTTAGGTTCATAAGGTATGGGAGTCTCCAACTATAGCAGAAAGGTCAAGGTCTTGGTGTCAAAACTTAACAATAAATATTGCTACAGTTTTGAGGAATGTGCTCCCCAAAAGTTCATGTACTGGAAGCCTCCTCATGTAGCAGTGTGGAAACAGGAGAGACCTTTAAGAGGTGGGGCCTAGTAGGAGATCTGGGTTATGACCACAATTGTGAGATGATCAGTACTAGTCTCACAGAGTGGACTAGGTCTCACGGTAGTAGATTCATTTCCTCCAGAGTGAATTACTATAAAAGAGTGAGGCCGCCTTTTCCCAGTCTCTTAGCACACAAGCTATGTGGCCCTTACTTTCACCACATGATGCCACCTGCAATTTTATGATGTATCAGAAGTCCCTCACTGGGGTCTGATCAAATGGGGCTGCTCAATTGTGTTAGTCTTCTAACACTATAACAAATAACTAGATAATCAATTTATAAAGATAAAAGGGTTATTTTGGTTCACAGTTTTGGAGATTTCAGTCCATGATTGATTGGTTTTTGGGCTTTGAACTTCTGAGGCAGCATATCATGGTGGAAGTACCTGGTGGAGTGTAACCATTCGCCTCAAGTGAAGAGAGAAAGAGGAAGAAATTGGTATTCCTCTGTCTTCTTCAGGTATACCCCCAATTGCTTAAATCCTCACACTAGACCACATCTCCCAAAGGTTCCACCATTGGGGAGGATCAAACCCCAAATACATCCCAACCATTGCACTGATCTGGGACTTTTGGTCTCTGCTACAATGAGCTGAATAAATTTCTTTATGAAGTATCCAGCCTCAGGTGCATTGCTGTAGCAACACAAAATATGCTAAGACAAACATTTTCACATACTGTGTCTCTGTGCCAGCCTCATTAATTGCAATGCATAGCATGTTCTGTCTTAAAATAAAGCTCACATTCTACCAGGTCTCCCCTCCGTGCTTGAAAATCCACTCCTGCTTCCTGCAAAAGATAAAGCCCAAACTTCTTAATTTGGCTTAGGACCTGTGGGCTCTGACCCAGGCTTCCTCTGGCTCTTGCCCTCCCCATCCTGTAGTCTATGAATTGTGCTGGGTGTTTTCACGTTTCCATGGGTCTGGAATAAGCCTTTGCCACAACTACCCTTTGGCCCCTGTACATGTCAGTCCTCTATGATGCTTTATGGGACTTGCCAGGCTACAGCCACTCATGTCCAATTAATTTTTCTTCTTCTATGCTACCATCATTTACCATGCTGTATTAGCACATTAATTTATGTGTCTTTTTTCCCCTTTATGTCATGAATGCTTCAAGTGTGGACAAAGAGACACTCTGATCACCTTTTCTAGGACAGGTGGAAAAAAATAACAAAGTACACACTTAAATAAACTAGACCTACCTAAATCTCAATGAATTCTATGTGATAAATATTAGTTTTTAATTATTTTTTCCCTACTCTTTACTAATAGAACCTCACAAATTCAATGAGCACATACGTGCATGCTGTGTATTTTTCTCCTTTCATACTGGTTGGAATATGAATGTGATGGTAGGAATTGGAATAGCTATTTTTAACCTTGATGTAGAATCTGATATTAAGGTGGCAGATTAATGAGGGAAGGAACACCAATCCCCAAAATATATGGCCAGATAGTTATGTGAAAGAGAAATAATAATAATAAAAGAAAAAAATTTCTGGTTTTAAAAACACTGTTATTTTGACTTTTATTACCAGGATGAAACCTATAACTTAGTTAATATGAGTGACAAAGGAGGATAGAAGTAAAATAATTCTTACATCTGGCTTAGATTGAACTCTGTTGGGAGGATGGGAGTGGGAGAACGAAGCACATACGTAAATGCACAGCTCTTCTGTTTATTTCAGAGTGGAAGAATGGGACACTTTTTATTTTTTAATTTTCTAAATTTTATTTTAAAGAGAATAAAACAAAGCAAAATAAGACAGAATAAATCCAATAAAAACAAACCTGTGTAAGTGACACAGGACTTCAAAACAATACTAAATCAACAATGGTTACCATAATGCCTCTTGTTGCCTCCAAAATAGCTTCAGATACCTTCAGACATAGTAAAAATCAAACAAAACAGAACAGAGTAGAACCAATAAGAACAAAACAATGAATGCAATAAAGGACTTCAAAATAAGACAATAGTAAATCCAAAATGGCTACCATAATATATCTTGCTATCTTTGAAATAATTGCCCATGCCATCAGATGTAACAAAATCAAACAAAACAGAACAGGATAAAACTGGACTAAACAAAACAATGAAATGATACAGGACTTTGAAACAAGATAATAGGGAATTAACAATGGCTACCACCTTCAGAAGGAGATTTCCAATAGATCCACACTGTATACTATTATCCTCTGAATAGATGATCAGACCACTGGCCCTAGACCTGCAAAGTCAGTGAAACATCAAACACTGCCAGCATCAAATTGCATTTCACCGCAATAGCTGTCATTGCAGCCTGTGTTTCTCCAAATCAGCTGGTTGCTTACGGGGGTGGGGTTGGGGTGGCTCTTCTTATTTCCAGGAAGGGGCTGTTGTTTGGCTGTCCCCCCAGCAGTCTGTATACAGCACTGATTTTCAGGGAGGGCTTGCTTCTTGGTGACTTCTTGTTCTCTTTCCCTGTAGTCTGCGAATGGCACTGACTTATGAAAAAAGGCTGGGGTCTGGCTGTTCCCCTGGCAGTGGTGGCCCACACATGGTGCTGGTTCGTAGGGAGGGTTTGATTCTTGGTGACTTTTTGTTCTCTTCCCCTACAGTCTGCAAATGGCCTTGGACACCTTTTATTATGTACAATTTTTTATTACAAGAAATATTTTCTAACCCAATTTCCTTAAATCTCTCTAAGGTATTATCACAAGGCATGGATTAGAAAAGGTATGGACAGAGAGTAAAGACTAGAAAAGCATTTGTTTTCCTTTCTTTGGTAACTCTTTAAAGTTGGCTTTTACTAGTTTGTTTTGGACTGGGAACTTTGCGGAGACTGGCATCTTGGCCTGGCTGTTTGAGCCTGGTAGGCCCGCCCTTCACCCACAGAGAACCTCACGGAGATTTGGCATCTTGGCCTGGTCTGTTTGGGACTGGGAACTTCGTGGAGACCGGCATCTCGGCCTGAGCTGTTCAGGACTGGGAACATCGTGGAGACCAGCAGCTTGGCCTGGGCTGTTTGGGACTGGGAACATTGTGTGGACCAGTGGCAGAGGGCCTGAGATGCCTGGGACTGCCACTGCTGGCCCCCTTCCCCCCGCTTCTCCAGGAACATCTAGGAAGCCTGCCACAGGCCTGAGCTGCTTGGGACCACATCTGCTGGGCCCGTCCTTCCACCAGGAACATTGGACTACAGGGGACTACCATGCTGGCTTGATGATAGGTTCAGGAACCCCTCACCCAAACAGAAGACCTCATCAGGCTTCAGTCAGTGTGGCATGGTAGGAGGAATTCAGGAGACTGGATCTCCTCTTCATTATGGTACCCAGCAATTTGAAAAACATCAACCACACAGTAGAACCCTGAAACACACACTGCATAAAGTTGTGTCTGTTGGAATAGAAAGACCAGAAATTCACCCAAAAGGTGAAAATGACTAAATAAACAGGCAAAATGGAATCCTGAATATCTAGTCCATCAGGGGCAAGTGCAGGCAGTAATGAAATAGAGGACCCCAAAATTCATACACCAGAAATCTCTGAAAAGATAGCAAATGAAGTAAAGAAACAAATCCATGAGGCTATAGAGGAAATCAAATTAGAAATAATGACTTATGTAAAGACAAAAGTAACAACCTTAGTAAATGAGCTGCTCAACATAGCTAGAGAAAAAATAGATAAGAAACTACAGGAGCATGGGAAATTGATTGAAACTTTGAATGAACAATGCAGAAGACAAGCAGAATCTATGAAACAAATTGAAAGAGATATGCAAGAAACAAAAATTGCATTGAAAGCCTGCAAAGCCATTTAAATGAAGCTGAGGATAGAATTTTGGACCATGAGGACAGGATTGCAGATAGCGATCTTGAAAGGGTAGAACTTATAAAAACAACAAAGCAGCATGAAATGACAATCCAACAGCTACAGATGATGCCAGGAGAAACAATGTTTGAGTAATAGGCATTAGTGAGGAGGTAGGAGACAATGCAAAGGATATAGCTAAGCTGTTCACAGAAATAATGGCAGAAAATTTCCCAAACATGGGGGAAAAAATGGATATACAAATAAGTGAGGCATATAGAACACCACACAGTCATAACCAACATAAACCTACACCCAGACATATAATTATTAAGATCTCAGACATACAGCTTAAAAACAGAATACTAAAAGCTGTTAGAGAAAAAACATAACTCACCTATCAAGGCAAGCCTATTAGAATCACAGCAGACTTCTCAGCACAAACCTTCAGGTTAAGACGAGATTGGAGTGAAGTATTTCAAGTCCTAAAAGAAAACAACTTTCAACCCAGACTGACATACCCAGCAAAACTGTCTTTCAAATTTAATGGAGAAACAAGATACTTCCATGACAAAGAACAACTAAAGAAATTCATATCCACCAAACCAACCTTAGAAAGAGTGCTGAAGGACATCCTAGATAAAGATAAAAATGACCACTATCTCCAGAATAACAACAGAAAGAAATCACCAGTCTGGACAAGAAAGTAAACAAGGGAGAAAGGCAGGAAACTAACAACAGTAACACAACATGGCAAAGTCAAGCCAGTACATATCAGTGATATCTATAAATGTAAATGGGCTCAATTCACATATCAAAAGAAACAGGTTGATAGAATGGATCAAGAAACAGGATCCCACAATATGCTGTATACAAGAAACGCATCTGACTCAAAAAGAAACTCATAGATTAAAAGCCAAAAGATGGAAAACAGTATTCCATGCAACAGGAACCCAGAAAAAAGTAGGGGTAACTATTCTATTTGCAGACAATGTGAACTTCAAACCTAAAATGATTAAAAGAGACAAGGTCACTACATACTTGTAAGTGGAAAAATTCAAGAGGAAGAACTAACAATTATAAATATATATGCACCAAACACAGGAGTACCCAACTATATAAGACAGATACTAAAGGACATGAAAAACCAAATACACAAGAACACAATTATTACAGGTGACCTTAACAGCCCACTGTCACAAACCAAATACACAAGAACACAATTATTACAGGTGACCTTAACAGCCCACTGTCACAAAGAGATAGATCAACTAGGCAAAAAATCAGCAAAGAAATAATAGAACTGAATCATACCTGTGAGCAATTGGACTTAGTAGATGTTTACAGATTGTTCCACCCAACCACATCAGAATGCACATTCTTCTCAGCTGCCCACAGGACATTCTCCAAAATACCCCATATATTATCCCATAAAGCATTTTTAAGTAAATGCAAAGGTATTGAGATTGTGCCATGCATACTATCTGACCATAGGGCACTGAAATTGGAAATTAGTGGCAAAAGAAACTGAAAAACTGGCATAAATACATGGAAATTAAATAACAACCTTTTGAACGACCAGTGGGCTACAGATGAAATTAAAGAAGACATAAAGCAATACCTACAATTCAATGAAAATGCGGAAACAACCTATTGAAACTTGTGGGATGCAATGAAAGCGGTCTTAAGAGGGAAAAATATAGCAAAAAACTTTCATATCAAGAAAACAGAATGAGCACAAATAATCTAATGCTGCATCTCAAGCTTCTAGAAAAAGAAGAGCAAGTTAAATCTAAAGCTCATAGAAGAGAGGAACTTGTAAAGATTAGAGCAGAAATCCATGCAATTGAAACTAAAAAAAAATACAAAAGAATTAATGAATCAAAAAGCTGGTTTTTTGAGAGAATAAACAAAATTGACAAACCTCTAGCTAACCTTATAAAGAAAAAGAAAGAAAAAAAACCCCAAATCCACGCAATAAGGACTGAAAAGGGAGAAATTACTACAGATCCCATGGAAATTCAAAAGGTCATGAACACCTACTTTGAAAATCTCTACTCACATGGAGAAGAAAACACAGAGGAAATGGACAGATTTCTAGAAACATATGAACTACCAAAGCTCAACCAAGAAGATATAGCAATTTTGAACAACCCAATATCAGCTATTGAAATTGAAAATGTAATAAAAAAACTTATCAACAAAGAAAAGCCCAGGTCCTGATGGATTCACAGCTGAATTCTATAAGAAATTTAGAGAAGACTTGATGCCAATACTCCTTAAACTCTACAATGAAATTGAAAAGAAAGCAATCCTCCCTAAATCATTCCTGGAGGCAAGTATTACTCTAATACCAAAACCAGAGAAAAACCCAACCAAAAAGGAGAACTATCAGCCAATCTCACTAATGAACATAGATGCAAAGATTCTCAATAAAATTCTAGCAAATAGAATGCAACAAATCATCAAGAAGATTATACATCATGACCAAGTGGGGTTCATTCCAGGAGTGCAGAGATGGTTTAAAATACACAGATCAATAAATGTAATACACCACATCAACAGAGCCAAAAACAAAAACCACATGGTCATCTCAATAGATGCAGAAAAAGCTTTTGATAAAGTCCAACACTTGTTCATGATAAAAACCCTTCAGAAACTCAGAATACACAGTGTCTACCTCAACCTTATAAAGGCCATCTATGACAAACCAACAGCCAATATTATACTAAATGGACAAAAACTGAAAGCTTTCACTTTAAAATCAGGAACAAAACAAGGATGTCCACTATCACCACTTTTATTCAATATAGGTCTGGAAACACTAGCCAGAGCAATCAGACAAGAAAAAGATAGGAAAGGAAGAAGTTAAATTATCACTATTTGCAGATGACATGATACTCTATATAGAAGACCCCAAAAATTCCATTAAAAGACTACTAGAGGTAATAAACAAATTCAGCAGTGTAGCTGGATACAAAGTCAGTGCTCAAAAATCAATAGCATTCCTGTACACAAACAAGAACCTCACCGAGAGAGGAATTATGGAAATATCGCCCTTCACAATAACATCTAAAAAAATGAAGTACTTAGGAATCAACCTAACTAAAATTGTAAAAGACTGAAAATTATACTACGCTAAAAAAGGAGATTGAAGAGGATATTAGAAAATGGAAAGATGTTCCATGCTCTTGGCTAGGAAGAACCAACATTGTGAAAATGGCCATACTCCAAAACTGTTATACAGATTTAACACAATCCCAATCACAATACCATTGACATACTTCACAGATCTAGAGAAAACACTCCTAAAATTCATTTGGAACCAGAAGAAGCCTAGAAAAGCAAAGGCAATTCTGGGCAATAAAGGCAAGGCAGGAGGCATCTCAATTCCTGACTTGAAACTGTACTACAAAGCCACAGTGACAAAATCAACATGGTACTGGCAAAGAAATAGACCTGAGGATCAATGGAACAGATTATAAAATACAAATATAGGTACAAAGACACTCAGCCAACTGATATTTGACAAAGGGGCTAAACATGTTCACTGGAGGAAGGATAGCCTCTTTAATAAATGGTGTTGGAAAAACTGGCTCTCCACATGTAGAAGACTGAAACTAGATCCATGCCTATCACCATGCACACAACTAAAGTCTAAATGGATCAAAGACCTAAATATTAAAACAGAAACACTAAATCTACTGGAAGATAAGGTAGTTAGAAATCTTGGAGACATAGGTGTGGGCAGAGAATTCATGAACAAAATGCAAATTGCATGGGAAACACTTCAGAGAATCAACAACTGGGATCTCATATTATTGAAAAGTTTCTGCATTTCAAAAGAAATCATCATCAGAGTGAAAAGAAAACCCACAGAATGGGAAAGAATTTTAGCCAGGAACCCCTCAGACAAAGGACTTATATCAAGAACATATAAAGAATTGAAAAACATCAACCCCCCCCCAATTCAAAGACCCTCTCCAAAAATGGGCAGCTGAGATGAACACACAGTTCTCAGGTGAAGATATACAGATGGCAAACAAATGCATGAAGAAATGTTCACCATCACTGGTCATTCGAGAAATGCAAATTAAAACAACATTGAGATATCATCTCACACCGGAAACAATAGCTGCCATCAAGAAATCAACTGATAACAAATGTTGGCGAGGCTGCGGGGAAAAAGGAACACTGCTCCACTGTTGGTGGGAGTGTAGACCGGTGCAACCACTATGGAAATCAGTATGGAGAATTCTCAGGTTAGGACTGGAAGCTCTATTCAACCCAGCTATTCCCTTCCTGGGTATTTTCCCAGAGAAACTGAAAAGTTCATATCACAGTGATATATGTGCACCCATATTCATAGCAGCACAATTTGTAATAGCTAAATCTTGGATACAACCAAGATGCCCATCAACTGCAGAGTGGATGAAAAAAATGTGGTATTTTTATACAATGGAATATTACTCAGCTATAAAAAAGAATGATCTTGAGGCCTTCATAGGGAAATGGAGACAACTTAAGACTATCCTCATTAGTGAAATAAATAAGAATCATATTTATAAATATCACATTGTGTCTCTAGTGTAAAAAGTAATAAGAACTGTAGGAGTAATAAAACCCAAAATGTGTAATTGCTACTGTAAAAAAGAGAGGAAAAGAAAGTGCTCTAAAGGATATAACTGCATCTGTGTTTAAGTGTGTAAGATAGATGACCATATTACTGTTTTTGTTAGAATGTTGGGCAGAACTGTTAACAGTCTCATTGTTTGAATGTGTACTTTGTATGTTTTAACTTTTTAACTTGAATAACTATTTCCAATGATGACAGTATGTAGCTTATCAAATGGGGATTTCTTAGTATTTTTGTTTTTGTTTTGTTGTTGTTCTTTTTTTTTTTTCTTTCCCCTTTGGAATTCTGTATTGTTGCTACCCTCTGTTTTTTTTTTCCTTTCTTCTTCTTCTCTTTAAATAATAAAAAAAAAGTTGGCTTTTAGATGATGTGGATGGCCACTAGAAAGCCAGAAAGATCTACTACAAAGAACCCATGTCGTGCCTTGGCAGAAATGCCACAAAGCAAAACATGCTCTCTGACTTCAACAAGGTAACAGACAAGGCATATACAAGAGAGACCAAAGTGGGTGGGTAAGTAAAAGGGTGGGGAGATAGATCAATAGATGAATGATGGAGTATTGCTTAGATTGTTAAAAAAATGATAGAGTATTGCTTATTGAAATCCACTTTTAAAAATCAACTAAATATTGAAAGATTTTTTTAGATTAAGGAGAGAAAATGATATGGTAAAAAAATATAAACAGTGAAAGCTTTGGGAAAATGATTGGAAATTTTCACCCAATTATTTGCTAGCTGTCTGCCAAGAGAGAAATTACACAAGTTATCTGAGCTTTACTGTCCTCTAAGATGGGCCAGGAATCCCCATTTCCTGCGATCGTCATATGAATTGGGAGTTCTTATTGAAATGGCAGTTATTATTTGCTTTAATATTTATGTGTTGTTCATATGGAATTTTGTGCCTAGGGCGAGATAGGCATCTACTTACATCTTTTTCATCAGGACACCCTGTTGTCTACACATCATTCATTCAAACATAAGGTTCTTGGTCCTGTGTTAACATCCCTGTCACAGATCAAGGTCTCATAAAGCAATGATCTGCTTCTGGGCTTGCTTTTGTCTTCCACTGGTTTGTCAGTCTTTGTATGCAATTGCTCACTGTCTAGTGTACAGTTGTGGGATGTTTTCATACCCAGCATGGTCATTTTGCCACCTCGTTCTCCCCAACAATTGTCTTGGCTGTTTATATTCTTATCTAAGTTTCAGAATCAAAATCTTCAAGCAGCTGTCAACACTTTGATCAGAAGTGTATTAGTCATATAAATGACTTCGAGGAATATGAAAGCTTTAACGCACTAAAGAATGGGTAAGAGTTGATGGGCAGAAAGGAAAGAAGAATTGAGAGGGGCTTACAGCAGAGAGTATGGCACCAGACAAGAGAAATAAGGGTGCGATTGATCGCTGCTCAGAATGGCTCACTTTGCTTGGGGGAGTGATGGATCTGGAGGGGGGATGTGAAAGATGCCTGGAAGTCCCAGTGTGAAGAGGAACTCATGGGGAGAGACCATGGCCACCCCATAGCCCAGAAGGTCCCGGAACAATCACCTAGGGAAGATCAACTTCCCATCCAGTTTAGGGAAATTCAAATGCAAAGGAGATTCATGGAAAAAAGTTAGAAAGAGAAGACGTTTAGCCAGATGTTCATCAGCAGTAAGCTGTGAAAACCCTGCTCTCAATGCAAACCTTTTGAAAATGTGATGTTATTTTACCTGTGGCTACTAAATCCATCAGTGTATGCTCTGTGGGAACATGAAATAAGAAATGTACATTCTCTGATGATTTTCCCACGTGTGCAATTAGTTTGACCAAAACATGCTCAGCCAGAGACACTCATTAGTTTCCAAAAGTGGAGCCTATTTTTCCTGCCTGGACTTGCTGGGCTTCACTGGTTGACTCCGGGTGCATTGTACATTTAGGTTTCCTGTTGCTTTACCACTGTGATTTCTGAAGCCTGGAAAGCCGCATAGCTCTGCTGTTGTTATGCATAATCTATGCTGGCCAAGCCCCCTGCAAAGCTATTCTAAAGGTCAGCAGGGTGTTAGAAGGTACAAATCTGTGTTTGCAGAATCTCAGCCCTCAAGAGATAAGTAGATATTAGGCTTGGTTTTCCATCTAGTCCGGGTCTCCCAGGTAGTGGGCAAGTAAGCAGCCTAGAGAGAGGACAGAGGACATTTGAAACAGAGAAGCGCCTAGAATTCAGACTTCTTGGTTTCTAGTTTACTGGCTCACCTCTTAACATTTGCCTTCTCCTTGTCATCTTAATTGTCACTCTCCTTGATCTCTGAAAATCAACTGCTTGCTTTTTGTTTTCTGTTCACTATCAAAGCTCCAGATTTGAGTTCTGACTAGTTTTATGTGTTCCTTGGTTTGGGATTGTAATTATATAACCTACATAGCTCAGTGCACACAGCTTGAGGAGAGAGACAGAGAGAGAGAGAGAGAGAGAGAGAGAGAGGGAAAGAGAGAGAGAGAAAAGAGGTCAAAAATCAACAGTATTCTTTTGGTGCCAATGCTGACTGCTGCACCAAAACCTTAGGCCTATTCAGGTTCCATTCACATTGTTCTCAAAGCACACCAGGATTAATCTGCAATGGGCATCTCACATGACCTCCCTGTGATGCCTGCCATTTTCCTCCTTCTTGTATTGCGGTGATGCTGCAGTTAGTGACAAGGCTCCTGAGGTCCCCAGATGACACTGACTGCTTGCTGGTGCCTGCCCATGAAAACCTGGCTGCTGCCATAGGTGCCAACCCTCAAGTTAATGTTGCTTCTGTCTGGACCAAAGATGATGATATTGTTGGCTGTCAGCTTGGTCACCCATACAGGCCCATTGTCTACTCTCCTGCTGACCCTGGGATTCCAGTGTGAACGTCTAAAGGGTCCAGAGGAAAATCTGAGTGACACAGATTATGCCATACACGGAACTGTTCATCCCCTTAGCTAGCCTGTAACTTTTGTTCCCTGAAGATACATTTCCACTAACCTCCAGATCAACTCTTGAAGGATTCACCCAACCACTCTTCCAAAGATGGCAGCACCCCAAAGTGGACACAGCTTGGGTTCAAGTTGGGATTCTTGCTACATCCAACATTGAAGGGAGTCTGTAAAATAGTAGACTGTCTGTAAAATACAGTCTGATCATAGCGGAGTGGTAAAGAGCATAAATGGTGGTGTTAGAATATGTGTTCAAATCATGTATCAAATCTTTGACTTTTGGTAGTTGATTAAGTTTTTCTGAGTTTTAGTGTATTCATGGAGGACATTTTGAATAAATAACATACAAAGCACATGGTACACTCCTTGGGATATAACTGGAGTTTATTAACAGTGGAATGCATAAGTCAGAATTTCAGGAAGAAAGGACAAACTTTTTTGATATATTTAAATCTTAGAAACTTGTGGAACACAGATATCTGGTTAGCAAGTTTCTTTTTTCTTACCAGATTACTCACTTATTCAATAAATATATGTGTTCTGGATATATTATATGCTAAGCATGTATGTGCCACATGTGGAGCTTACAGTCTAATGAAGGATAAAGACAATTTAGTGATAAGTTGCATGACAGGATAGAAAAAGTATTACCAGATACCAGTAATTGTAAGGTGGCACTGTTTGGAAGATGCACCCTTAATGTATGCATCTCTAGGAAAAGTTGCTGACAATTTAAGGGTTTAATTGAGTATAAGACATCAATTTTAATTGAATGATTACAATTTTCATTGGTTGTGAGAAATAACATTTTCAGAGATGCAAAAATGAGGGAAAATGTATTTTAGAAGAAAATACAATAAATAAAGCCAATAAAGAGTTTGAATCATTACCAAAAAGTTATTGAGGGCTATAAAGAGAGACAATAAAGTTATATTTCAAGATTAGAAAGTAATCCATATTCAGTCACTGTAGTGGGAAGTTTTCATTGTTTAGCTGCTCAGGGTCCCAAGCTCTGCCCTATTTGAAGAGAGGTCTCCATAGTGACAGTCTGCCCACCTCACCCCCAAGAAACCCAAAGCTAGCCACCTGCACCTTTGCCATCTGAGAGCTAGTGTGTGATCGTGTGACCCAGTCATAGTTGGTTCCTTGTTCTTCTGGGTCTTTGGCCCTTGAACTAACAGCACAAAGGTGGAAAAGGCATTTAGGATTTATTCATAATGAAGGCAGCCAGCAGAGGGTTAGTGCTGTCTATGACAGTGTTAGAGGATTCCTGCAAGGGCAGTATGGCTCTAGGGTGGGAGGACAGGGGTACCACTGATGACATTCTATTTAAATCACACCGGTGTCATGAGCTAATTGGAATCCCTGCTTTCTGGCTGATTTCCTAAGCCTCATTCTTCATGCTTCCTAAAGATTATTCAAATAATTCAGTACTCTTTCATGTTAGCTTTGGGTAGCAGACCCAGAGACCTCATTAGGGCAAAGGGGAAATGAGACAAAGGAGGGAAGGAAGGCAGCTGGCAAAGGATGTGTTATGGAAGAAGTGAGGACTGGGTTGGAATGCAGTCCTGTTGGCAGGACTTGCACCTCACAGTGATCCCACCCCAGGGCTGAGAGACCTATGGTAGTTATATGCTGATTATTGTTGGTTACTCTTAGTCTAGTCTGTCCCAGACTTGTTCACTCTTTATCATTAGCGTCGGTAAAATGCTAATGGGTAAAGTGGTCAGCCAGAAATGCAAAAATTGTCCATATACTGCAGCAGTAGAACCAGAAATAGATGGACAACTGGCTATTGCCACACCTTCTAAGAAGTTCCATTCAGTTAGGTAAGTCAGAACGGTTTCTGTGGTTTGTACTGATTAACATAATACTTTAAGTCCCATTCACTGTGGCACTGTAAGTACAAGTCTGTCATCTTTCCCATGTTTCATCTTACCAGTCCAGGCAAATTTTCTGGCTACCGTTCAGAGAATCAGCATGAGAGCTAATGTTTTTTTGCACCGGAAAAACATGATCAAGACACCATTTCATTTGAACCTTACCTTCTTTATCATTAGTGCCTTTAAGGGGATCTGATATGAAAATTACAAGGAGGATCCTCCAAATTGAAAACCCTCTTCAAGTCATTCCACTGAATAGTCTGAATTTTCTTAGCCATGGCAGGTAACAAAATAGCTAGAAACAATAGCTAGAAATAGCAGGGTGCAATGTCATTGTTCACCATTCAGAGCGTCTGTCTGGCAAGTTCTAGCATTTGAGCAATTGACAGATTGATGCAAGTAGCAGTGTCTGATTGGCAATAGTGAGTGATTTCTGACTCAAGAACTCAAATAAACTTCAGGTGGGATCCAGTGGCTGGTTTGCTGCTTACAGAATGGTCTCGGGATGGCTAGTATTCTAAAAACTTCTAACCTGAGTTTAGTGTTGTTTCATTTCATGATAACTTACATATGCTGGAGGGAATCCAGGAAATCACTGAAGAGTTATATATTTTAAAATTGACATTGACAAGCAAGGAAGTAAATTATTTCTGTTCTTTTGAATTCAAATTTAGACCCAGAATGAGACTTACTATAGGTATTATGGGTGTTGGATGTTTTATACACTCCAGTTTATTTTACAAGCCTTATAAAAGTAAGTCTTGTTAGCCCCCTTTTGAATAAGAGGCATCCAAGACTCATAAAGTTAAGTAAATTTGTGAAGATCACACAACTATAGGCAGGTAACAGCTTGGTTTAAAGACTTGCCTTTTACTAAATGCTTTTACCCTAAGGTAGGAGCAGGCAAAGATATCCATGTATGACATTGCTTTTCAGTATGGTATTGGAAGTTCTAGCCAGTACAATGAGGTAAGGCTTAAAGGAAAAACTGAATAAAGGAATAAATGAAATAGTCCTTATTTTCAGATGATATAATGAACTATCCTGAAAATCCCAAGAAATCTATAAACAAATCTCTTAGTGCTAATGAATGAATTCAGTAAGGTTGCAGAATACAAAATGCACATGTGAAATAGTTGTATTCTTATATACAAACAATGAACACATAGGAACCAAAATTCAAGTACAATTTACAGCTGTTCAAAAATAAATACATAGGTATAAATCTAACAGGACATATATAAGATCTATATGCTAGGAAAAAACTATGCTTACATCTAAATAAATGGAGAGTCAGATGTCTATAGACTGAAAACAACATAGTAAAGATATCATTTTCCTCAAATTTACATACAGGATTAATGAAATTCCTATTAAAATTACAGAAACTTTTTGGGCAAATATAGACAAAAGTATTCTATAATTGGTATGAAAAGGAAAAAAGTCTAGAGTAGTCAACACAACACTGAAAAAGAAAAAAGAACTATGAATCACTGTATTTGGTTTTAGACTTTCCTGTAAGTACTATAAGTCAAGACTATGTGATATTGGTGAAGGAATAGATGCCTAAAACAATGAAACACAACAGAAAGTCTAGAAATGCAGCCAACTTTTAATAGAGGCACAAAAGCAATTAAAAAGAAGGAGACTAGTGTTTCCAGTAACAGATGCTAGAACAATTGGCATCCATAAGCAAAAATATAAAGTTCAACATTGATTTAATCACTTGCTTTAATTTTTAAAAAGCCCCAAATTTTATCTTAAATGTTTACATCTATCTTCATGAGAAATACTAGCTTGTAGATTTCTTTTTATTTTTAAACTTAACACCATCAGATTAATTTGCATTAGGTTATCATAATTTTTTGTTTTGGCTTTGTTTTCTGAGGTAGAGTCTCACTATACAGCCCCAAGCTTAATTCCTCTTGCCTCGGCCTCAGAGTTCTGGGATCACAGACCTATACCACCTCTCATAGCAGTAATATTCCTTCTTATATGTATCAAAACTCAAGCTGACCAATGAGTTCTGGGTTGCAAAAGTGGTTTCATTTTTTACACCTGTTCATTAAGTTTTTAGTCCACCAAGTTAAGACAAAAACACACAAGTGCCATTGTAGGTTTATTTTCTTGTAATATCTTTGTCTGGTTTGGTGGTATGGCAAGACTGGATTTATGGAATGCATTGAGAAATATTACTACCATCTCAATATTTGGGAAAACTTAGCAAAATTAGTGTGATTTCCTTAAATTTTTGGCAGAATTCACCAGTAAAACTATCTGGTTCTCAACTTGTCTTAAGTTTTGTCTTTAAAAGATATAGAACTACTTAGATTTTCCATTTCTTCTTACATGAGCTTTGGTAGTTTGTGCCCTTTAAAGTATTTGTCTATGTCATTTACCTTATTATTGTATTAGCATTAGTATATTAGTATCAAAATATTCCTTATTTCCCTTTTAATATTTGTAGAATCTATAGAAAAGTCATTTATTCCTGATATTGGTGATTTTAGTACTTTCATTTCTTCTGATCTGCATACTAGAAGTTTAAGGACTTTATTAATCTTCTCAAGGAATTATCCTTTAATTTCAGTAACTTTTTGTTTTGTTAGTTTCAGTATTGATATTTATTATTCTTTTATTTATTTATTTTGCATACATTAGGTTTAATTTTGTATCACTTTTCTATTTTTTAGGCCAAAGCTTGGATCACTGATTTCAAACATTTCTTCTTTTTAAAAGCAGTCATTAAACACTATTAACCTGCTTAGCCAACCACCTAGAATATTAAATATTCCATGTTCTTATTTTTGTTTAGGTTAAAATATTTTCTAATTCCTTTTTGATTTTTTTCTTTGACTTGTTTTTTATTTAGAAATGTGTTTTTGGTTTCCAAATATTTTGCAAATTTCCAGAGGTCTCTCTGTTATTGATTTCTAATTCAATCTATTGTCAGAGAACATAACAGCATTTTTGTACTTAATTTTTGAATATATGGGATAAATATAGTTGTACTAGTTGTTATTTTTTCCATTCTTGGAAGTAGTTAAGTGGTTTGGAAAACACTTCAGTCCTTTTGGATTTTGCTTATAAAGCTGTTTTTGGCTTGACCAGACTGGTATCAATTATTGTGTGTGTGTCTCTGCTGACCTACAAACTTTAGTTCAGAGACACAAGATTGAGGGGACACTTTCTTGATCTTTTGAGGATGTAGCAAGAAGCAGCCCATCTCCAAACCAGGAATACAGTTTTCAGGAATTGGCCAGTTCCTTATCTTGGACTTCCCAGCCCCTAAAACCATGAGAAATGAATTTCTGTCATTTTAATCTTACCTGTCAATGGTATTTTTGTTAATAGAAGTCTTTCAGGAAAAGCTTGATGATTTCTGGTACATATACATTATTCAAAGAATCACACAAATAAAGGTGAAATTACAAATACAGTGCTTCCTCTATAACAGAAATACATGATATTTAAACAATAGCTAATTCTTATACTGTACTTGGTACATACCATGAACTACTCTAAGACTTCACTGAAACCTTAAAACAATGCTATGAGGTAGTTAAGGTCATGATCACCATTTCCCAGTGGGAAATGAACACACAGAGGGATTAAGTTCCTTTCCATGAGGTTACAACTAGCAAGTGGGGTGTTAGGATTCTAACTCAGACAGTCTGGCCTCAGAGTCTAGGCTCTGTTACGCTCTCTGGCGCGTATGTGACAGGTGTACGTAATGTGTCCTGTTTGTAGGGGTATGTAAAAATGATCTCCTCAGGGAGGTTAATAGGAATGTTCCTCAGAAAGCGGCAACTGTACTGACTTGAGTAGGAAGAAGGGGAGCTAAGTGGGCCAAGAGAGAGATGGGTAAAGGGGATTTCCATGGAAAGACCATTATGTTCAAAGCCCAGTAGCAAGCATTAGAGACTGAGAAGAAGGACAGTGTTTCTGGGTTTAAATAAGGATGAGTGGCTATATGGGAATGCAGAGAAAGTGCATCTGTTAGCTGTGCTGCAAAACAAGTAACTAAATACAAGGTACTCCCTTAGAACAACAACAACTCATTCTTGTATCCGAGTTTATAGGACAAGAGTCTGATTATTCCAGGCCAGGCTGTGCTTAGTGGGGCTCCCTCATCATCAGAGTCAGCTGTGGGCTGCCAGGTAGCTCATCTTGGTTGTGTTCTCTCTGTGTGTTGGGCCTCAGCTGGGAAACCTGCCTGGTCTTAGCTGTGTTCCACTTGACCTGTCTCCCTCCAGCAGCCTGCTTGGGCTTTTTCACATGGTGGTGGCAGAATTCAAGTGAGTGAACAGAAATACATGAAGCTCTTGAGACACAGCCACAGATCTAATTTCAGAGCATCATCCTTTCCTTCCTACTCTATTGACCAAAGCAAGTCACAAGGCCACCCTGTACCCCAGTGCAGAGAAATGCATTCCACTCCCTATGGATTGAGCTACAAAATCACAAAGTCACATTTCAAAGTTGGGAACCAGGACAGATGAAGAATGAGGGCCATTTTTGCAAATAACTATAGGTAGCTTGAAGTCTCAGCAGGAAGTGCCTTATAGACATTCTACAGCACTTGATTTTTATTCTATGAGTACTAGAAAGACTGAAAAGTTTGAGGTCATTCTGGCTTTTGAGATTTGATTGTAAGGGAGAGGATGTGAAGTTATAACTGCTGAGGTGAGAAATGAAGAGGGCTTGGGCTGCACTAATGGGCACGGGATTAGAGGTTTGATTGATTTTCAGATATGGTTAGAAAGTAAAGTTGACAGGATTAGGTGAGGAACTGTACAGATGAGATACGGAATTTCTAGACCATAAACTAACTACTTGAGGACAGTAACTCTTACATCTCTGAAACCCAGTGTGGTTATATTTGGATATATATTATTTGGAAAATGAGTGAATAATTCTCTTTTATAGTACATGGGGGTTTTCCTCCTTAGTTAACTTTAATTCCTTTCAGCTGGCTTGCAGCTTGCTGTTTAAAATTTTATTTTATTTTGGTACTTTCCAGAACCAGCAAGCACAATGTCCAGGGTTTATAAATGTAGCTCATTTGTTAACTGTGCTACCCCCATAGCAGGAACAGCTAGTTTTGTGCTCTGTTGCTTGTATAAAATGAATAAACTGAACAGGACACTGATGCCTCCCAACAGGCCTTCTCCAAGGGTGACTTCTGGAAGCTGGACCAGACTAACCAGCTTCCCAGGCTCTGCCCTCAGAGGAAAGTACAGTGTGAGTAGGTGACTGAAGCTGAGCTCCATGGAACCGGGGCTCTGGTTAATCCTTTGCTGTTTTCTTCCTCTCTGGGAATGTGCCCAGTAATCACTGTGTAAAGCAGAGGCTCAATTCTATAAAAACAAATAAGAAAACTGAGGACTTAGCCCATGTGTATGGAGTGTTCGAGTGTGAGCGACTCAGCATAAAGGCCTGGGCTGTTCTTCATCCTGTAGAAAAGGGCAAGGCTAGTGCAATTTGAGAGATGGGGGTGGGACCACTGATTTAAGAGCAGATTTTCTTTGCTTCGGCTCTGTCGATCAGGGCAGCCAAGAGGTTCTGTGTCCTTCAGGTTTAATCTTATCTCTCATATTTGCTACTCTTCTCAGGGGAGCCTAGGGTTTAGTTAATTGATTGGCCCTTTTTGGGAGAGGAAATGGTCTGTCCCTGCTGCTGGAGGGTGCCTTCCTGCCTGCCTTGCCCTTTGGGGAGACATTCATTCTGCCAGAGTCTGGGGCTAATTTAGTGTGTCCAGCCCAGTCATTCCATTTCATAAAGCTCATGGAAGCTGCACAAATTGGAAAGGCAAAGCTGTATTTTTAAAAAATGCCTTTGAGCTTCAGTTGTTTGTGTGTGAAATGTAGAGTAATGCAAACTTTTTGTTTCCTTGTAACTAGTGAAGCAGATAATTTTGGCAGTTTTAGATAACAGAGGCTGAAAATGGACCCCCGGTGCAATTTACTTGATGCTTACAAGTTGCCCACTGGGTTTTTAATGTGAAAGACAGTTTTGCCTTAAATAATTGGCTCAAATGGAGAAAAAAAAAAAAAAAAAGAATGAAACCAAGAGCCATGCTCTGTAAACAACAATCTGAAGTCACTTATGAGACAGTTGCCCTGGTTATTTTTATGAAAAATGGCTCCAAATAATGACCTCTTAGATCTGATGGCAGGACAGACCTGTTTTTTCCCCCCTGAGAGTATGAGGTTTAATGTGAGTGGAAACCTCTTCATGCTTTTTTTTTTTTTTTTTTTTTAATTTTTGAACTATTTAAGGAGAAATGTGTAGCCTGGTGTGTGAGCACTTCCCCACCAGCCTCCCACTAGCACTGATGAGAATCACATAACTTGGGCCCCACATTTCTATTTACTCAATAGCAAATCCTCTCAAGGATTGATTCACAAGTGTTTTCTAAAGACAACAACCAGAGGCACTATCTTGTATTTCCTGTATTGCCATACAGACCCATCCAGCAAGCTGCTTTGTTTGACACCAAATGGCAGATAGCTCAGTCACTCTTAGTCACTTTCCTGTTGCTAAGACACAATGCCCAACCCTTGCAACTTAAAGGAAGAGACGTTTATTTTGGCTCACAGTTTCCAAGGCCTCAGTCCATGTATGGCTGGCTGGCCCCAAGGGAAAACCAGCATGATGAAAAAGTCTGGCAGCCAGAAAGCAGAGGCAGAAAGGAAGAGCCAGAAAGGGAGATACTCCCTCTGAGATCACACTCCAAGTGAACCGCTTCTATTGCTTCTTTTGACCAAGCCCACCTCCTCTAGCACCCCATTGATCCAGACACCTTCCGAAAGCCCACTTCTGAATATATGAGGCTTTTAATGGATGTACTTGATCTAATCCATCACAGAGTGTAAGAGAATGAATACATATATGAACAGGGGCTGGCGCACACATTAAACAGGGCTGCCACACGTATGGCAACCAGCTTAGGAAACTCATCCCTTCTCTATAACAGCCAGCCCAAGAGGCCAGCCTGCTCTCAGTCAAGCTTACCAGGATACAGTTGCTATCTCTACTGACAAGCCATGAAGCTCAAATACACTTTCTTTCACAGTCATCCTCAAATGGCCAAAGTTAGATTAATAACCAACAAGTTCCCTAACTATTGTCCCTGTTTCCAATTTAGGACCACTACAGCAGGCGTGCCCAACCCTTGGCCCTTGGGCTGCGTGTATCCCAGTGCAGACAGTAATGTGGCCCCACAAAATGGTAAACTTTTAACATTATTATGTGGTTTCTAGCAGAGTTTTTTCATGACACCATTTCTTAGTGCTCACACAATCATGGGAGTGACAATGGAAGCCTACACAAAGGAGGACACAGTACATCACTAAGTCTACCTTCTGCGTCCACCACAAACAACTGAGTTGAAACCCGCCTGTCTCAGACATTAATGCACTTGTGGTGAGGAAAATTACAGAGATTACCAACGGTAGTATTTCAACTTTGGTACCTACGTGTAGCATTCATTATTGTTAAGAACACTTGAATTTTCTCATTTATTAAACTTGCACTTCTGTTATTTATAAAATAATTTAATAAGTTAATGTAGCTTTTTAGCAGCTATGGTTTAACTGAAAAAAAGAATCAAATCATCTTCTGCTTGCAGGGTTATTATTTATATATAAAATGTTTATAATAAAAATAAATGGTTGCTTTTAATTTCCAGAGCATGTAGAGTTGCAATCAGACATTTGACTCAAAGATAAATGTGATCATGTCCCTTTACTGGACTTCTATAAGACTGCTCTTCTCAGAGAAAAATATCCTTTGCTTCAAAAAAATCACACCTCTTCCCTGTCATCGTTTCTGACAGTATGTTCATTTGTGAGCAGTTATTTTCAAGGATTAAGCACACAAAGGATTAAATTAGACCAAAAATTTTCAACAAGCACTTTGAGAACTCATTAAGAATTGCAACCATTTCCATCAAACCGGGCACTGATGTATTGATTTCATAAAAACAAGGTCAAATATTTCACTAGCTTTGTTATTTATATGCATTAATTATATTATATATTTTATATGCGGTCCAAGACAATTCCTCTTCAATCATTGATGTGCAGACAAGCCAAAATGTTGGACCCAGTATCCGAAGAAAACCAAATATGTGTCCCTGATCAATCACACAAGCTGTTCCATCTCCAGTTACAGCTTTCAGCTTCCCCAAACTGACAGCCTGCAATAGGGCACATCCAAACCTCTCCCTTTGCTCCACTTAAAAGCCCTGCCCCGCCCTACCTCTCTTTGAATCTCCATCAGTGCAAGCAATGGTGGTTTACTGCTTATAGTGAGCTCTGAATCTATAGCTTTCGCTGTTCTCTTTTGGGTGGCCTTGATTCCTTTCCACATGTGGGGTAGTTACTGGATTTTTATATTAATCAGGTGTACTAGTGATCTTCTGGAACTCTGTCTGACAATCTTCCTCTTGTCTCAAAATGAAATAGAAGAGAGGGAAGGGAGATAACACAAACGTGCTGCCAGAGAAGGAGTCAGAGGAGTCAGCCTCAGGGCAGAGTGGTTTGTAAGCCACTATCATCTGCTCCTCAACAGATCCACAAGAGTCATTGCAAATCCATCCTGGAAGTCCCTTTGAGACTGGATTGTCAGACCTGATGGTTAGATCAGGCCCACTTGTATCCTGCGTGGGATACCGGAAGGGCAGGCGGACTGTCTGTCTTTAGGACATTTGTTCCAACATCATTCCTTTCATTTACTCATGGTAATAGAAGGGTATTAATTCATTTATTCTTTTAATTTTCAAAGACATTCTCTAATACACCCTTTTGAATTTGGGGAAGCTGAGGCACCCTGGCACCTCTCTGGAAGGTAGTTTCTCAGAGTTCAGCCATGCAGATCAGACTCATCATTTAACAGCCCATACCACGAGGTTTTATTTTTCCCCCTATTCATTAACTTTCATATATTTTCTGATACTAATTTAATCCATTGTTTCTTGGCTTATTTTACAAATTATTAGTGTAATTCAGAAGTATTTTTGGATGTTTTTATTAATGCTTATAAGACCAAGCACTCAAATATGCATTGTCATTTATTTGACCAATATTTATTAAGCTTCTATAACATCAGACTTTTCATGAAGTTATTAAACCCTAAGCTTCCACATTTCTCTGCCAGTCTTTTTTCAAGTCTCTGGAAAAGGCCCTGGGATTGATTCTCATTCTTACATAACTTTTAAAGTTTGCAAAAGTAATACATTTTTGGCACTGTTGATTAATCCAAGTGTCGCTTTTCTTATTTCTTTAGGTTTATTTTAGATTGAAAAATAATAGCTGTATATACTTAAGGGTTGCAATGTGATGTTTTGATACATGTACGCACTTTAGAGCCATGAAATTAGAGTAACAGCATCTATATCAGCTAAAGTATTTATCATTTCTCTGTGATGAGAACACAAAACATACTCTCTTGTAGCAGTTTTGAAATATGTACTAATCTAGAACATATTCTTTCTACTTAATGTGATTTTCTATCCACTAACTAATGTTTCTTCTTCCCTGACCTAAAGCCCTCCTTTTGGCAATTCTGCTCTCTGCCCCATCCTTCCCTGCTGGGAATTCCATCCAAGCTTCACATATACAAGTCAGTGTACCACCATTAAGTTACATCCATGGCTCTTCTTAAATTTGATTGTGAGACAGAGTTTCACTACATTGCCTAGGCTAGTTTGAATTTGTAGTCCTTTTGTCTGAGCCTCCCCAGTACCTGGAATTACAGGCATATGCAGCATACCTGTTATGGATTGAGAACTGGTGGTCAACTTAACACCAGCTGGATTACATCTCCATGCTGCTGAGCATAGATGTTTCACCTGAGGAAAGTTGCCAGCATAAATGGAGACATGGAGGAGGAGAAGGGGGAGCGTTAAGGCGTGATGGCGTTGAGACATGAGGTGTTGTGGGTTCTCCTATGTGTTGCTGTTTGAGCCGTTAGGTTCTCCTGGAGAAGCTCTGGTCCTCACATTGAGCATTGCTTCCTGGCTCTGGAGGAGAAGATGTGTGCCGCCTGGTCTCCAGGATGAACTCAACACACTGGCTTCCTGGCATGTACTCGACTATGCTTATCATCGGAGGAGCTCGGGACCTCTGTGTCACTGAGGATGGCTGTGGTGCTTTTCAGGACAGCCCTGGTGTTTGTTGTGAGTGTGACTTCTTGGCTCCAGCGTAGGACCCTCAACCTACCAGTACAGCTCCTTCACCCTGCTGGCATAGACTTTCTAGTTTCCACCGCTGACCTTTGGGCCTTCCTGGCACGGATCCATAAAAGAGACTGGCGTGAGTCCTTCTTGTGGGCTCTAGACCTTCAGTTGGGCTCATGGGAGGCATTGTCATGAGCTCTGGGTCTTTATCTGGGCTCATGTGGGACATTGCTGTGGGATTTAGGCCCT